>JAUMHE010000085.1:5674973-5687356 GCA_032359235.1 Enteromius mattozi | reverse complement strand
TGTACCTGTTTGCTCGTCCTGACCCTGCCTGTACGACCTTTCTTTAATAAAATGCTGCATATGGATCCGCACGCCTCCGCTCCATTCATCACAAACTTACTAAACTAAATTAAATTTAATTCAATTCAATTCAATCATGCTAAGCTAAATTAAACTAAACTAAATCAACTCAAATCGAACTAAACTAAACTAAACTAACGTACTAAACTAAAATAAACTAACTCAAATCAAACTAAATGAAATGAAATGAAATAAAATTAAATTAAATTAAAGTGTATTTTAGTGTTGTTGTTTTTATTATTACTCAAAACATCTTTTTTATTCTGCAAAAAAAGTCATAGAGATTTAAAACAACATCAGGGGTAATAAATGTCAGAATTTGTGTAGTCGAACCATCTTTTTAATAGCATTCACCGTTTTCCAGGTCACAACCCACCAGTTGAGAACCACCGACAAGTTTCATCAGCCTGCAATGGCTAATGATGATTTGAACAGCCTAAAAAAAAACACCCAAGCTGAATTCAATCTACATTTCAGCATAAATGGACCATGTAGGTAGCATGAATCCTACTGTAGTCGTGTATAACTCAGCTGTCAAACATGACCTTCAAGCTTCCTACGTACTCTTCCAGAACACTTCATATGTATTAGCATGTGTGCTGCGCATCTAAAGCGCGAGGTAATCAGCATCAGTGACAGGCCAACACAAACCATGACACAAACGAGCCACTTGCCACTTCCAGACGCCTTCTCCTCTACCGGAATAGAAGAGTCATTCAGGTCTGAACGTCTTGCCTACACGTTCCTAGAGCATCTGCATTGCCAAACCCTGTTAATATCCATCAACATAAAAGGGAGACGCCACCTCTTTCAGAAATGTGAAATGAAAGTAATGCTCTCCTTGGCTGCGGCTAACATACACTGCAACCGATTACTAGCGATTTGTCACCGCTGGCAGGTCCCCACGTTGGGGGCCATGTGCTTCTTCAGTATCCTGCTTTCACCCGAGACTGCAATAGTGTCTCTATGTAGTGTTTAAGTGCAAGTATCAAGTGTAAGAATGCTACCTGTGGTTTTCCTCCATTTAAAATGATAATTTCTGAAAGGTATGGGCTTGAAAAAAGCCTTTTTGTTGTGCATGGCTGGGCAGTGCGCATTATCACCTGTGTGGATTGCATAAGGGAGATCAGAAGCGGCATTGTATTGAATATTCATGTTTTGCTTATTCATGCCTGCAGGGCACACAAATTCTCTTGGGGAAGACGGAGTCGTAGGAGCTTGTTTAATATCTCCCTTTTGTTTGGTGTGGAAATTATAGAAAATGAAGCAAAAACAAAGTGTTGTTGAAGCTCGATCGACTCGCGAATTCAAATATTCATGATGAATTTAAAAAAGAAAACTAAAATCAAACGGTCGTTTCATATTCCCTTTGTAATGAGGACTGAAATCTTCATTACACATGCTTGGTATTATCATTTCATATATTGTGTAAGATGCCAGAGGATGATGAAATATTCAATTATATTCATAATGCATAGAAGAAAAATGCCACTATGGCAGGAGAAAACCGCTTTTGAGTTCAAATAGTCAGAGATTGGAATATGGCAATTTGAAAACATGACTTTGTGAGTCAAGATAGATGCCTTATTTAAATTGCCGTGAATGAAAACTGTGAGGGAGTTAATATAAGCGAATTTAGGCTTTTTTGTTCATAAAGTTCTGAATGAATATACAAAGACATGGGGGCTGTGCAGTGCCCGATGGTGAATAACAATCAGTATCAATGGGCAATATTGATTGTCTTAGTTTGAAATCTGGTATTAATCCAACAATACTTTTCTAACCAAATAAATAAATAAGTACATACTTAATTTTTTCAAAATATTTTGAAAAACAACTTTTCTTCAATCTTCAATCAACTTTTTCCTCAAACAGAAAATAAAATTAAATAATATATAAAAAAACGTAGCTTAACAATTCACTTCATATATAAAAAATAAGCTGACAGAGCTCCAGATCAAATGGGGATGTAGACTTGAGTCAAGTCTGTTAAAAATTTTATTGCATGCTACCCCCTCTTCCTCAGTTACACCATGTGTTCGTGTTCTGCTCTGAAAAATGCATTCTTCTACATCTACTGTAAAACAGTCCTACACACCAGCACACATGACCACCCACACACGCACGCTTGAATCTTTAAGAATGCAGGTTTGCTTCAGCTTAGAATAATCACGTCAACCACCGTCTACGGCCAAACGGTCACACGGTAGAATTCAAATGAGTTTCATGCAAAATACACAGGTTTCAGCTTCATTTGAATAAGCATATAAGTTTAACGCAACGCCTCACTCTTCAAAGGCATCTCACTATAGTGCTTTTGTTGAAAAAAAATAATAAAAATGAAAGTTGTGGCTTGTAATTTATTAATCCTTCTCTTTTTGTTCTTACAAATTCTTAATTATTTTCTGTTGCTGCAGTGCAGTGGCTTTTGTAATGAAATGTTATTCATAACTCTGAAGAAAAATAAGATCAAATATGTTCAGTGAGTCACATTTCGGGGTTTGAGCCACTGCTGGCCTGTAACAATACGCTGAATAGTGCAAATCATATTCAAAACTCACATAAACACACACCTAAACACTTGTTTGGTTTAACAAAAGAGATGTTAGGAGCTAAACAACTGTGAATAAAAAAATAAAACGATTTACGATTTTGTAGGTGTACATTCAGCGTATGAATATAGTCCAGCATGTAGCTTTCAAAGTATACTACATTAGATGTTCTGTGTGAATGTGTGCGGTCAACACCTGCACTCTAGAAAGCTACATCTGTGTCCAGTGTCTGCTCTATTTTTCCCCATAATTTATGACCAATAAACATTTCTGAACTTTTTATTAAACTAAAGCTGAGGTATCCCATTCCCTCTTGCTTATAAATGCTTGTCAATGCGGCCAACTGTTGTTGTTGCAGACTCCACTATTTTATTGATGTTGTTTCATCTTTTTAGTTGTTTTCTACTGAGAAACAGCAGCCTGGGACAGTGCTGCCACCTTGTGGAACAACTGATTACTGCAAAATAATATCAATGTGCAACTTGTGCATACAAAAATGGGGTTTTGCGCATACTATTCTGATGACGAAATTTGCATCACACGCATTGTACAAAGTACCCTTGGATATGGGTAATTTCTAGTAAACTTTTAGTATACTTTGGGACTAACAGAAACATAACACCAGTTCTCAAGAGGGTGCTAGTGTTGCTGTGGCATTAAACCACATGTTAGGTAGCATCTGCTCTACAGGATCCTCTTAATAATGTCCACCACGACAATATTGAGGACTTTATGTGAAATAAATAAATCAGTCAAGTATTCAATTATAAATATAGGCAAATACATTTTAAAATATACATTTTGTTAAAAAAACGATTACCAATTATTAATGTTAAAATAATTTTTCCATATTTTACGTATTTTATTGATATTTCTTTTCATGTGTGATGAACAGTTAATGCATTTCTATTATGACTACTCCTTTTTTATTACTTTTTTACTGATTAACTTACTTTATGTTCATGACTAAATGTAATGTGATTGTTTACATTAATGTTTGAGAATTATTTGCAGTCAAGTACTTGTGTAGATGTCTGAGGTCTTAACATACTGAAACCCCAAGAAATGTATAGATAAAACTCCTTACTTCATCTCAAGCTTCTATTTCCAGAAAAATCAGAAACAGAAAAGCCTTGTCTGATAGTATGTGCACCAGCAATCTGTCTAAGTCCACATTTGGGTTTCCGCAACAAGCTTCAATTTGCCTAAGCAATAAAGACTTACAGTTTCATTAGGAGCATTACGTGTTACTGACATGAAGCTGTCGCTTCACATTTATGACTAGCGGAGGTTCTGTTCTGGTGGGTTAACTGGGGTTGCTGGGTATTCATTTGGCTCTTTTGATGCGAACAGAACAGGCTAACATCTAGATAATAATTTCTTCTCATCTCAGCTGTGATTCTGATCCCTGTCTTAACATGTGGAGATGAAAGTGACGCTAAACATGCAAGTGTTGTTGCTACCTGCTAATTCCTGCCACTCATCTGCTAAGTCCAAGTAGCATCAAAGCAACTAAGGATTAAACTCTTATTTTGCTCTCAAATGAAATGCAACCTAAGCTCCATCTATCATTTGCAAAATGACAGTTTTATCACACATTTACACTCCAACATTTGGCTTTTGCCTGGCAATCATTGGATCAGAGTTTAGTCCCGGGAAGTTCTGTATGAGTTGAGGGGGATAAAGCGAAGTGCTTCGCTTACTCATAGCACTCAGTGTTATCTTGCCCGGACAGCATGGCTGTAATACTGGCTTATGTCTGGCTGCATAAAAATCTAAACACATACGTGGCAATGCTATTGTACAGTTCAGGTGATTTTGCCAGCCGAGGACAGAGCATTTTGTGAGGCCTGCAGTTTTATTCAGATATACCACACTGTGTCTTAATTTGTCCCCAGGCAAAAGTTGGCACAGAAACAGAGCTTCTTCCTGAGGCAAAAAAGGCAATGTTCATGTGCGGAGGAAAATTAAGAACAAACAACACCTGACCTCTTACTTCAAATCATTTCTGATACAAAAATCTAAATTTGCTTCAGTATTGTGATATTTTTTGGGAGAACTCTAACTTTAACATCACAAATGTATTGTCATTGTTTATTGTTAGCTAACTTCAAGTACGAAGTCATCAAGTTTCTTTGCTAACTTTTCTTTCCACATTTCTTGAGGGGTACTAATAGTGTGTATTCTTCCAGGATCCATAGTAAATTATATTGTTTAGAGTTTTGCAGGTCTGAAAGCATTAGCAGGCCACCCTGGAGCAAAAGCAACCGAGAAGTGTTTCTTCCTGCCTGGTTATAATGAGCATTGTATTTTTAACATTCATTTGGTCTCACCTAAAAAGAGAGAGGGAAATATTCACATTGTCATTTATTTTTATGATTTTTTACGACCCATCTATGACCTCCACGATTTAATTGACAAGTTTTCGCCAGTAAAATAACAGGGCCTATTCAAATTAGCTCTTGAATTTGGAACCTGGAAAAGCACAGCATGCTCCAAAACTGCGGGAGAGTAATTGAGTAAAACGACAAGGTTTGATCAAAACCGAGGGTGCCTATTACAGAAAGTGTCGGCTTGCAGTTAAATCTGGTAGAAAGGCGCATACAGTGAAAAGCATAGACTAGTGGTCTCAAGGAAAAAACAATACTACATGCCCACAAAACACAATCAACCTTTTTATCATTCACATCACTAATTTAGTCAACAGTGACCGACCAAAAAATGAATAAATAAATAAAGCAAGCAAGCAAACAAATAAATGAAATTGAAAATTAAATAAGTTAAATTACCAAACATGTCAAATAACTAAATAAATGGGAAAAAAAGACATAAAACAAAAATGAATGCAAATGAACATATAATTAAAACCAAAATTAGAAAAAATAACCTAAATTAAACAAACCAAACAAATATTATAATCAAAATAATTAAGAAAAATAAATAACTGTATAAACAACTAAGCAGAATAACTAAAATTATAATAAACATGTAAATAAAAGCAAACAATATTATATATATATATATATATATATATATATATATATATATTAATAAATAAGCAAAATAAACAGATTATCAAATAACAAAGTATCAAATTATTTATATTTATACCGCTCGGACAAATTATTTGCTGCCATGGTTTTCAGTTGCAATATGTCAACTATATTCAGACATCCACTGCTTGTCGACCTGATTCTTTGCACGAGACTGCATCTCTATTGTCATGTGTCAACGAGTTAAGACTTTGCTTAATTCTAATTCTCTCAGTTTGAACTTGACAAAATCAGAAACCTTACTTGTCAGTCCCCCAACTGTAAGCAAATAGATCGATGGTTATACTAGTAAACACTCTAAAGCTGCATTTTATTCAACTTCACCTGTTCCTTCATCAGCCAAAAAGATGCTGAATCAACAAAGGCTTCTGCTGTTTTTGATTGGTTACACTTATACTGTGAATTGCAACTAATATCGCACGTGTCTTGGACTTGACAAATGTCTATTGTCCTTCTATGTATGAAATGATGGTTCACTGGGAAAGGTGCTATATAAATTAAAAATAAAAATCACATTTCCCAGCATTTCTAGAATATTACCGAATATATTGGAGCATGCAGGATGCATCCATTTATTCTGAATTATCTTTCATGACATATCATGTTTGCTTTCAATACGTTAGCATGGTAGCCAGAGTCCAGAAGGGGAACAGATGCTACATAATGAATCTACATTACATCCGCAAGAGTATTTATGAATCCGGGGTCATCGAAGAATGCCTGGTGGAATTTAGTCATGTGCTTTCCATCTGTTGACGGCATTTCAACATACTACCGAATAGCTTCTTCTCCATCAGACAGCTGATAAATCCAGCGAAATGAGTGGTGACGTGTCTTCAACAAATGGAAAACAAAAGGTCAGTTTGCTTACAAATAAATTCTTCCAGACGTCTGAATTTATATCGCAGTTCTGAATGACTGTGTGCACGTGAAATTTCCTGTGACACTAAGCAATTTCTCAAGTCCTTATCACTCATATGTCCTAACAGTGATGATAATTACAAATAATGTGTGGCTTATACCTGCTGACACAGCATGGCCACATCGAAGACCACTAATACAAGCAGTTTATTAAACATCTGCTTCTGCATTCATTGACCTGTGAAATTGTCATTGCCTCCACTTATAAAAGATGTTTCCTTGACCTCTTACGTCATGAGTCACCTTATGAACAATAAACAGGTACTGCATTGATAAAATGGCACACTTGAACAACTACTGTTCTTGCCAAACAATAGGGAGGTTCATGAAAAAGGGCATCTGATTCATGAATTATTTTAAATCAAATGCTTTTTAATGAGTTACTGCACAAACGATTCGTCTAAATGACTTGATTCGAACAATTAGGTATATTGGAAATTTGTTTATGATTTAAATTATGACCGTTTTAGCAACATGACTGAATGAAATGAATGAACGAATGAATGAAAAATAGTTTTTAAAAGAATATTAACTAAAATGTGTATAAAAAAACTATTGCTAAATTTGTACTAAACTAAAAACTGAAATAAAAAAGAATAAAAATAATAGACATTAAAAATTATGTAAAATAAATACAACAAAATTCTAAAAACAAAACTAAAATTAAAGTATAAATATAAAAGCATTAATATTAACAAACTTTAGATAAAATTAATATAAAATCATATACATTATTAATAAAGACTATAATGATTAAAAACAAAACAATTATAATTTTAAAATTAAGTGCAAATAAAATAAAAATAAAATAATGGAAATTGACAAAAAAACCAATTATATAAGCAAAAACAAATAAATTATAATAATAAAAAAAAGGAAAATAAACAAGAAAAAGAAATCATTTTATAAATACACTTATATAAATAATAAGTTATTACTATCTGCAAAATAAACAAGTAAATACAAAAATAATAAACCAAGACAAAGCAGTAAACAAACAGCATTTACAGTATATATTAAAACATGCAACAAATAAACTTCAGTTTTGTTTCTTGCACAACTATGTATTTATGATCTGAATCATGGATGCAACAAAATGAACTGACACATAAAACTACTACAATAGATAGCCTAACTAATAAAATTTAATAAGGCTAATTAAACTAATAAAAAGGAATAAACTGTATTATGCATTTTAAAGCATTTGATGTGCAATGCCAGGATATCAGGGACAATGTGACAAGGTAATAATGTAACCCCGAATCAAAAAGAAAACAACTTTAAAAGTACTGATTCACAGAAATAAATCAGACTTCCAATCACTACGAGGAGGATGTTAAATAGGACCCGGGGGGGCTGGTGACAAGGGCCTTGAGATTGGACCCAAGACCCTTTTTCTATCTCATCATGTCCCATCCATTGTGACTAATCAACCGCCCCAGGATGCAATGTGTTACGTGGGCCTGGTCTGCTGGACTCTTGTGTAAACTAAATGGATGGAGCTGCCAGCACAATCCTAATCTTGGAGCCAACAGCAGGACCCACAGCCTCTGGCAGCCAGATAACTTGTGGAACAAAAATGGACAGTTGAGCTCAAACCAAATAGCACGTTCTTCTTTCAGAAAGAGGGACGGCTTGAATCAAAATAAGCTAAAAGGTATCTTGCATACCATCCAATCATAAAGCATCTCTCCAAGCATGAAAAGTTACATGCCGGTCGGTATCTTCGGTCAATTTCATCATCCTCCTTGTCTTTTTCCCCTCAATGACAAATGGACCATGCTGTGCTCTCTCGCAAAGATAAGCTCAGAATAGTATTCGCCCATCATCTTTTTCTGTCAGCTTTGATTTGGCCGATGCCTCACTGCGTGCTTTGAAATTTCCCCGTCTTCAAGCAATATCAAGTGTGAACTTTTTGTAGAAGCAAACCTTTATTCCTCCACATAAAAGTGCAAAACATAAACATCATACTGCATCTAAAAAACATCCAATCCAATAGAGAAGAGATGAATCACCTTGAAGTGTATTTGAAGGTGATTTATTTATTAAACACAAGCTCGAAAACTTGTATGCGTCACTGTATTTTCATGAACACGCATAGTAGAGAATAAATAAAAAGTATTTCCGTAGTTTCATAAAATGAAGGTTGAACCACTGATGTCACACGGACAATTTTAAAAATGTCTTTACTATCTTTTTGGGCCTTGAATATGGTAGTTGTGTTGGTGTCTATGCAGGGTCAGATTATTCTTCATCAAGAATATCTTAATTTGTGTTCGGAAAATGAACAAAGGTCTTATGGGTTTGGAACGACACGAGGGCGAGTAATTAATGACAGAATTTTCATTTTTGGGTGAACTATCCCTTATCCCCTATCCTATTTTTGGGACAGTTCACTAAAAATGAAAGTTCTGATATTGTTCACTGACCCTCTTTTCCATAAAAACACAATTGGGACTGGAGATTTCAAGCTTTTAAAAAAGAAGCAAAAGCACATACAGGTATCACAAAAGTGGATCTTTTCAATTAACTTCCAAGTCTGAAGTCAAACAAAACCTTTGGATGAGAAACAAACTGATAAGTCTGTGATAATTAGTCAGTGGAAATCTCAACATCTGTCTTAGATCTTCATTGTGCATTCATTTAGAAGGTTAATGGGTTTGAAACAACACTAAAGGATAAGTTCACCCAAAAACAAAACTTTACTCACCGATGTTTTTAATTAACTACATGGAAAAACAACAAAAATGACAGTAATTTTAACGGTAAAAAACTGTGAAAATGCTAAAGTAAAAACTCGTTAAATGGTTAATAGTAAATTCCTGTAAAATTTACAGGGAGCACTGTAAACTGATATTGCCAGGATTCTCTGCATTGCATTTAAAATTTTGTTAGAGTTTGATGTTTTTTCTTTGAAATAACTATGTTTCTTCTTAGTTTTTTTGTATCAGTTACATTAACTATGGTTGTATGTTACATGTCTTGTTGTTAAATTGTTTGTTGCATATTTCAGTTTATTGTGTCTCACCATGATAGTGTTTAGTGTTTCACTAGTTCCCACTTCCTCGGCGATTAGTAATATAAATGCTTGTTTGGCGGACTGTCCGGGGTACAGGCAGGGAGCCCTGCGGACCACGAGCCCTAGGAGATTTACCCCTAGGAGGCGAGGGTTGAATGGCGCTTGGAGCCCAGCCTGGTCCCTGCGTGCCCCCCGGGAGGAAGTGGTGATTGTTGGAAGCGGCGAGAAGACAATAAGTGGCTAACCGGGCGCTTTTAAATGGTTGCTGAATGGTTATGGTGGCGGAGTTTCCGAATAGAGAAAAAAATGGAGGAGAAATCTGGTATGTTTGGGCCTTCTCCTCCGATTTCAGTACTTTAATAGGTTGGTATATTAACATTATATCAGTTATTATGGTATTTAACTGTGAAACAAAAAATATTGTTACCGTATTTTTTACGGTTTTATTTCGACAACCACAACTGCCAGTTTTTTACAGTGACAAAATAAATGACAGTAGATAATCTCAAGTGATCATGTGCTTTATTCAAAGTAAACGTGCCTAATATGAGTCCTGTTTCATGACCTTACAGACATACTGAAAGCAACAACAGATAGTTTATCTCAGATCTTACAAATAATTTAAAGCAAAGATGACTGTTAAAACTGTGAACTCACTTTGAACCAACAAGACTACTCCATTACAAAGATGTAATCAGTCACTCATTTAATGATAAAAAGATTTAATATTTACGAATTAGATTATAAACATATCCATTTTGTTAAAAGAGCAATGCGTTTCTCGACACACTTTTGATTGGCTATGATATTTGATTGATTATGTCGCATCGTGTGTAATTAGGACACAGTAAAACTTATTCTGACGACACCCATTTACTGCAAAGGATCCACTAGTAAGAAATAATAAAGAAACAAAGTCATCTACATCTTGGATGTCATTTACAATAAATGTGCATTTTGGGTGCACTATTTCTTTAAAGGCATAGTTAACCCAAAAATGAAAATTCTGTCATTAATTACTCACCCTTATGCTGTTCCAAACCTGTAAGACCTTCGTTCATTTTTGCACTTTTTTGTCAGATTAACCAACATTTTGACCTGACTCTCTGCATCTTTAATCAGTAACACAGCTGCTTCCATAGAAGTCATTAGAATCTCATCGACATATTTTCTGTAGTAAGCTTAGATAATCAATAGTCTGAATTTACGGTCGCTTAGAAAAAAATAATCAACATACATCAGCACTCTGATAATAGGGGACGGCTGGTTTCAGATCCAAGTGTAGAACACAAATGGATAGATTATAAAGCAGAAGGTCAGATGCTCGATACGGATCAAGAATCACTCCCTGGAGATATCGCACTTCAAGGTGTTGGTTACGTTTAATTTACCTTGCGTGGTATGGATAGTGACATCTTTGTCTAAATAAATCAGCTGAGGTCTGTGGTCATGTTCCTTCATCCGATCGAGCTAGCGGATGATCTTCACGCCTCTGGTTTCCACCACCAGCAGCTCCACAAAACCAGTTAGATGGATGTCCTCAGGTCACAGCCATTCGTTCTAGACAGGGGCAGATTCTTCAGTTGTGCGTGACCTCTCCATCCCCCTCCATTTTATACCCTTTCATCGTGTGTTTCTCATTTAGGGTGACATCCAGCAGCTTATAAACATGAGAGCTCACCGTGAGAGATCACCACACAATGAACGCCTCCACATGTGAAAAATGTGGTTGTTATAGGCCCGTCTGATGAGTTACGCCTCACGCTGGTCAATATCAAAAGGCTATTGATTGTTGACTCGCATTAAGGCTTCTTAGTCTCTTAAAACTACCAATAAGAGCTAAAACCAACAGAAAACGCTCTTCAAAGACAACATAATAAATGATAGTGGTCTGAGCCTAAACAGTGGAGATGGTTATTTTCTAGTCAGTGAAAAAGAAAATAAATGGATATAAATGAACTGAAACCAAAATAAATGAGATTTTTGGACCAATGCAAACACCACAACCATATAATCTATCCAAAATGCTTCCAAAATAAATCAATGTTCCAAATGTTTCCTACAAAATTGTTTAAAGGGTAAAGAAGTAATAATAACAATAATTATAATAAATTATTATTATTATTATTATTATTATTTTCAATGCTATTTCTTTTTTAATTTGATTTCTTTCTTTTTTTATTTCTTCATTTACCTAATGAAGTAAATGAAGTCTTAGTGGCAAGAAATATATATATATATTATTATTATTATTATTTTATTTTTTATTTTTTTTTAAACAACAATAATTTAGATTTTATATGAATTATATTATCATTACTGTGATTTAATACACTACAATTCAAAGGTTTGGAGCTAATAAAATTTTGCCTCTTTAGCAAATCTATGTTTATACAATTAAAACTATAGGAAAACAGCTATATTGTTACAAATATAAATGTAAAAAAACTATTTTAAATTGTACATTTACAAAATTTAAATATGTGATGCTTTAGAAATAATCCTAATATGCCGATAAATAGTGATCAAGAAACATTATTATGAATATTGAAAACAGCTGTGCTCCTTAATATTTTACTAAACTTTTATTGCATAACCTTTTTTTTTTCCTCAGGATTCTTTGATAAATAGATTTAATGAAATTCCAAACAATATTTAACAACAACATTTTAAATGATGACCTTTATTAATATAATAAACGTATTTATTCATTTTCCTTGCTGGAAAAATTCTGTCTCCTGTATCTTTTATCCTGTAAAGTTAAATTAATAACATACA
>JAUMHE010000085.1:5657088-5674873 GCA_032359235.1 Enteromius mattozi | reverse complement strand
TATTTATTCATTTTCCTTGCTGGAAAAATTCTGTCTCCTGTATCTTTTATCCTGTAAAGTTAAATTAATAACATACACTTATAACATACAACATATAACTTAATATCTCAAAATTTAGACTATTAAAGGTAAAAATGTCTCAAATAATTTAATAATCAACTTCTCATTTTGCACATTTCCGTTACCGTTTTTCCTTAAAATTAATGTAATGTATGACTAGACATTGTCCCAAGACAAAAACTGACAACTTAAAACAAACTCTACAAATGAACACTGGATGGCCATAATCTCTACCACAAGCAAACACCTCAGAGGAAGAAGAAAGAGAGGAGGAGCTGAAGATGGTGGAGGCTTGGCTGGGGTAAGTTGGCTGTGGTCACCGTTAGCCCAACGGAATGATGAACAGCACGGGCCGATATCCATTTGTCTTCAACCTGTCTGCCTCCAGCCCACGGGGGCCTCCACAATATGTCACTGTCGCATGCTGGACCGCCCCCATGCATCAAAACATTTTAATACAGCTCAGCCCACTTCCAACCATCTCCGGGGTTGTGAACGCAGACAAGACGTCAACCCCGGTCTGTGTTCGTCTCATGTGCAACACGGTATGAATCAATCCACGCTTTATTGCCTTTTCACACAGCGTTATGTGCCATAAAACGATCACGCCACTCCTGGTGAGAACAAACGCGTGTCTCATCGTTAGATGTTTTCGACTGTTCTGTTGTTTTTCAGCCCGTCTAGGGAAAAACATACGAATGAAAGGAAAAAAACAAACAACAAGGCCGGAAATGAGTGGCTGCAGGCTTTGGAAAACAGGCCGATAGGACAGATGGGGTGTGCGCTGGAGATTACAGTGATTGTTTAAACAAAAACTGTTTCCAGGTTTCCAGAGGGACAACCGGGAAACAAATCCTTGTTAGGAGGGATTACTTCAGTTGGTTTTTGTTTTGATGTTAAGGGTGAAGGCCAGCAGGAAACTCTGCAGAGAGGGTAAATGCTATGAATTTTCTATCATACGACCTTAACATACGTTAGCTACTGTGGATAGATATTAATGAATAAAGGGAAACAGCAAGTAGAGCAAATTCAAGGTCACAGTCTCTTCTGAGGAAGAAATGAACAATATTGCATCTCACTTCCTCTAAATGTAAAAAAAAAACTAAGTACTGTAGATATAACATTCAAAATACTTAACATCTGCAATTTAACAGTACTGTAGATTTGAATGAATTAAGAGAAATAGTAAGAGTAAAGTACAACAAATTCACATCCAGCTTCTACAGTACATCCTCTAAATTAAATCTATATAAAAAAAAACAGACAAAAAAAACAAATACAGTTATTAAAAGAAACTTCAATTCTTGACTAGTTGGTTGACTTATTTCAGGTAGAAAATGCCACCTTAACATCAAATCTAGCTGGGTCCATACTAATGAATAGAGTAAAACAGCGAATAAAGTACAGCAAATGTAAGGCCAGTTTCTCCTCAGACAGAGAAACTAACAATATAACATCCCACTTCCTCTTCTGCAGCAGGTGCTGTGTTTGTCCAGGTGAACAATACCTTGAGAATAAAGGCAGAATCTGCGTCAGCACCAGCAGGTGAACAGGGTCAGGCTATCTCAAATTTCCTGTCTGCGGAGGGGCAAGGGTACTTCACGCCCCAAGACTTCAACAGCCAGAGAAAACGTACCCTGCTGGGGCCAAATATTTCAGCATTCCTCTCGCTTTACGGAGCTGAATCATTTCCATTGACGTGACAGCATTGTACTCTGTGTCCCTGACAGGGGTAAAGAATATCCCAGCTGGGTTATTTCATTACCTGAAAGCTGTCACCAGAGAGTTCCTGAGTGTCAGCAACAGGCAGAAAGTTGCAGAAGTGAATTAGTGCTCGGTGTGGTGCTGGGCACAGCTAAAACTGACTCACCGAGTCATGGTCACCGAGTACATTTGAGCATGGGCAAGAAAAGAAAAAAAAAACTTGTATAATGGATGCAAAGTTACTTCAGATTGAATGGAACATGAGGTTTTTGGTGCCACTGTGTTATAGGGCTGCATACAATTACTAGTTAAGAAACATCAATTTCTCACAAATTCTGATCTATCAAGAGGTTTGCAGACAAAAGAAAGCGACCCAAGAATGACAAATTTCTTTCAGATATAATCCATGCGAGGTTCATTTCATGAGAATTGAGAGTCAGGCTATTAAAAAACCATGAAGTAGCTTAGCTCAATTACACAGACATTCCTAGTATCACTAGACAGTTGCACATGAAAGCTGGAATAAAAGTTTCTTAAAGATATTTATATTATTATGGCCACTAATGCACTATATGAGTATAAATGAATTGCATGTAACATTACCAGCATTTGAGTCCTGATGAATGTTCTCAACAGACATTACTGACTTTTCATCGAGATCACTGAAAAATGAATAGAAATATGTAAATACTTTTTAAATTCCATTTAAATTCCTATTACATTAAAGCAAATAATAATAATAATTAAATCTGAGTAAAACTAGTTAAAAAAAAACAAAAATAAAATAAAAAAAGCAAAATATGAAACAATAATGAACAAAATATAAAGACATTTTTATACATATTTTCTTTTTTAATAAAAAAAAATACAAATAAAAGAAATCTAACATTATTTTATATGTGACCCTGGACAACAAAACCAGTAATAAGGGTCTTTTATAATTTTTTATTTATTATTATTATTATTTTTATGGGATTTAAACATAATCTGAAAGCCAAATAAATGCGTTTTCCAATGATATATGGGACTGTTATGACAATATTTGAAAATATGGAATCTGAGGGTGCAAAAAATTCTAAATACTGAGAAAATCTACTTTAAAATTGTCCAAATTAAGTTCTTAGTATTGCATAATACTAATCAAAACTTAAGTTTTGACACACTTATGGTAGAAAATTTAATCTGGATCTTTACATCGTAAAGATTTTTGGTAAAAAAAGAAAAAAAAAGTAAAGTAAATTAAAATATGCACACCAATATAAAATAATTCATATTGGTCTTGAACAATAAAAAGTCAAGCAGAGAGATACAAACAAGTCATTGCAGCAATCACTGCAGCACTGTTATTCTAAACTCGAACTGTAAAAATAGCGTTGCCTATCAAATGATGACCAGATCTGGTTCTATAATGCAGGTAAGCAGTCAAACAAACAAAAATTCCTCTTCTTCCCTTCAGTTCTTAGAGGACTAGATGGTTGACTTGTCTTTTGGCAATCATGAAGACAAAACATCTACAAAACCCACAAGTTGTAAAACCAAGCATCTGAATTTTATTTTTGAGAACAACTTACTGTAGCTGTATTCATAAGGATGAGAAAAATGGTCTTAATAGAGTTTTCCTAAACAGATGAGTTCTATACACTGCACACAATAAGATCTAGAATCTGCTCACCGAGCTCATTTCCTAAACACACACTGCACAATCTCAAAGAGTCATGCCATCTTCTCGATGCCAATTTTCTGGAACATGGCATGGGGTGAACACACAATGCTGGCATCCCAGCTCACATGTACAAAAGAGACCATTACCTCTAAAAACCCTCCTGACAGGCCGGGAAAAAAAGCCCTTAAAGTTCCCTTGACTCTCCAAACCAAAATGATACATCACAGCCTTCAAGTTTCCACTAGTCACAGTGGTCAAACAAATTCAATTTCAGGCATAATTAAACTCCATCTTGCATCTGAACTAACAAAGCATGATTTACTGCTTGAATGTTGGTCTTTATTCAAGCAAACAAGCCCATCGCGTTCTTATCCAATGCCATATCTGGGTTCTTAGCCCACACAAGCATTGGCGGCTTATGAGAGACCTCATCTGTTTATTTGCAACGGTAAGAGAAAACGCTGGCAGATGCCGGCTCAACTGTGCTGAGCGCAGCCTGATCCATGCCAGACGTCAGGCCGATGATTCATGCGAATTGCCCTAAATGGTTGCAATGTGCCAAGCTGACGCTGGCCTGGGGAATAGGTGTGGAATAGTTGTCAAATATGTCCAATAATCAGTGAATCAGATACAGCTGTCCTCTCCGGTGAATGCAAAATACTTGGCTGGATGAAATTAAGACAGAAACAAAATGTCTGCCGTGTGGCCTAGAAAAGGACCGTTTCAGGTTAGAATGCTCGATTCTGGCTTTTGTGATCTCTAGGATGTACAAATGGAGATATTTAGATAATCAACTAGTTGGTTGTCTCAACATAGAGTTGACAAGTCACAAGTAGGGTTAGTTAACAAAGTCTTTTATGTTTCCTTTTTTTTGTAAACATGAACTAGGCTTTTATGGATTTTAACGTTCTAATAACACTACACTCAAATTCAAAGTAGTTTACTTCTAATAAAACAACAACAACACATTTACAGACATTACACTCTTAGTTCACCCATAAATGAAAATTCCAAACCCATAAGACCTCCGTTCATCTTGGGAACACAAATTAAGATATTTTTGATGATATCAGAGAGCCATCTGTCCCTCCATAGACAGCAATACAATTTAAATGATCCCAGGTCCAGAAACGTGGTAAAAACACTGGTAAAAAAAAAGTCCATGTGACATCAATGGCACAACTTCAGTATACTTTTTTTTGCAAAAAGAAAAAAAAAACCATCATATACTCAACTATTCTTCTCCTATGACTTACCTCTTCTGCCATTTTAGAGAATATTACTGCTTAAGCGGTAGTGGTAACAGCTGCAGATTACGCACATGTGCATGCTTTCCTGCAATTTCCCTTTTTACTCGTATGTAAACAAGGCTGATTACGTCAAATTTACCGATGTTTTTGCTCACGGGGGTGAGTAATTAACGAGTAATTGGTTGAAGTAACCCCTTAAGAGTTTTTAAATGTGAATGGATCAGACATATTTATTATGATTATTATTATAAGAAACTTTAAATTGTTGATGGTGGTGAATTCATTACAATTTGAATGTGGAGAATTGGTGTACTAGTTGTCCACTTACCCACTAGTTTAGTAGTAAGGCTGACTAGTTCATATGTGATCCTGGACCACAAAAAAGGGTATATGTTGTGAAACTGAGGTTTATATATGAACATTGAAAGCTGAATAAAAAAGCTTTGGTCGAGACACAACTATTTGAAAATCTGTAATCTGAGGGTGCAAAAACATCTAAATATTGAGAAAATCCCCTTTAAAGTTGTCCAAATGAAGTTCTTAGCAATGCATATTACTACTCAAAAATTAAGATCTCATATTTTTACAATAGGAATATTACAAAATATCATCATGGAACATGATCTTTACTTCATATCCTTAAGGCACACAAAAAAAGATAATTTTGACCCATACAATGTATTTTTAGCTATTGCTACAAATATATCTGTGCTACTTAAGGTTTTGTGCTCCATGGTAACATGTGGATTTTTATTCTCTCTAATTCTGTCATTAATTACTCACCTTCATGTTTTTCCAAACCTGTAAAATCTTCATTCATCTTTGAAAAAGAAATAATGATATTTTTGATGAAATCCGAGAGCTTTCTGACACTGCATAGACAGTAAAACAACTGACACATTCAAGGCCCATAAAGATAGTGAGGACATCTTTAAAATAGTCCATGTGACATCAGTGGATCAACTGTAATGTTATGAAGCTACAAGAATATTTTTTTCTCTGGGATTTCATCAAAAATATCTTAATGTGTGTTTTGAACATGAGCGAAGGTCTTATGTGTTTGGCTAGACATGAAGGTGAGTAATTAATGAATGACAGAATTTTGGGTAAACTATCCCTTTAAGTCCAGATTGATGTCAGTGGGCCACTGAATTTATCAAAGCTTCACGTTTACCAGTCCAGCTTTTAGCGGAGAAGTATGAGCAGGGAAGCTGATCAGGAACACTGGGACACGACGCCGCAGGCTATGTACAGCTGATGTGCAATTCGTATGGGAGTTCACGATGTCGGAAACCCAATTCTATTTGACATTACCGAGAGACGCTTTTGACAACAGCCTCTGTGATGAATACACCCAGAGATGAAAACATAACCTCAGAATGCCTGAGTCTGTTCACACCTCTTGTTTTGTCCCATGCTAAGCCAGAGCAGGAAGTGAGCTCTGTAATCTCACCCCCCAATGTGTCGCTCGCCAAGATAACACCAGACGCCAAACTGCTGTTTGTCACAAGTCACATCCGTTTACATCTCCTGGTCCCTTCAGTCAACAAAAGATTGCTGAACGGATTGTTTTTTTCCAATTTCAACAAAAGAATCTCACAGATCTTTGTGAATGCTAATGCTACATGCTACATAAACAGCAGAGAGAGAGAGAGCTTAACTTCACACTTTTTATCAGTAAACTCAAAAAAACCTGTACATCTGTTTACCTCTGTTTAAATGGCTAAAATCTAGCTTTGCCATAATTTACAACAAAAAAAAACCCCATTTATTAGAAATTGTAATAATTTTACAATATTCACATATCCACAGAAAAGATTACTGAATGGATTATCTTTTTTCAATTTCTACAAGAGAATCACACAAATCTCAGTGAATGCTAATGCTACATGCTATGTACAGTGCAGAGAGAGCAAAACTTCCCACCTTTTATCAGCAAACAAAAAAAGAAAAAAGAATGTTTACATCTGCATACTTTTCAATGTTTCCTGCACACATTTGAGAGGTTTAAAATGAATATAAGGTAAAACTATCCACAAACAGTAGCTGCTTTGTCTGTTTCTGGAGTAAATAATGGCCTGTTAAATAAAGCTAATTTGATGAAAATATGTTTTAATCATAAGTATTCTATATAACCAGTCATTACTGATTATTATCTAATTTTACGGCCAGTAAGCCACAAATATGAATCTGAAGTAATCATAATCGTATTATATTATCTAACAGTACTGTAAAATGGCTTGTGCTAATAGCATTTCACAATGAACTCTGCTTTCACAGCTTCATAAACACCTTTTCCTCCATGTTAAAACATGATTTAAAACGGACACAAGGTTTCTACATTATGGATATTTCCTTTCGAAAATTTCTAAAGTCTGTGATGAATTTGATGGAAGCAAATGTGACCTTTTCACACATTGTCATTTCCATTTCAAAGGGCTTGCAACACCGCTGTATTTATATCTATGCAATACTGCATTACCATATAAATGAAACTGACGAAAGTACCCATATTTAGAAGACGTCCAATCTTAAAGGTGAGTTCTGCCACTTTCTAAGCGTGCGGTGGACTTTATGGAGGTGCATTTGTGAATTCGGTTGCTAAACTTTGAGCTTTTGAATACACTAACAGTAAGAAATTGAATAAAACTACAAGGTTATTTATCTAAATGCACAATGCATACATTAATGTTGCTTTCTGACTGCAACTACATCACTTTCAACGTTGACAGTGTGTTATTGAGGATGTGAGATCAGCGCTAAAGGCATCGAACGCTCTCCCACGTACCTAAGACCTGTCACCAAGCAACAAGCTGCCCTGAAACTGTTAATAAAGGCCCCCCACACAGGAAACAATACCCTAAAGCTGAATTTGTGCATTGTTGAAGTGAAATCTAAATTTGTCATGGTAATTTGTGAGGTCTCATGGGAAAACAAACACTGAATGGGTTCAATAAGAGCGTGGGATTTCATTAGTGCATGTGTTGTGACATTTAAAGGGATAGTTCACCCCAAAATGTAAATTCATTTAATCACCCTCATCTCAACCTGTATTTCATCTGTGGAACAAAAAGGAAGATAGTCTGAAGAATGTGACAACTGTTTTTGTCAGTGTTACTCATTAAACAACACTTACCAATATCAAGCAATTTTTTTTTTTTTTTTTCGTGAAATACTTTTAAGAGCTTAAATCTTTGATTACAACTACACAGGTCGAATCTCTACCTCACTTCCCCAACTCTCTTGTCTATAAATAACCCAGAGTTCACAAAAACCAATCTGGCTCTTGCACAGTTCCAGACTTGGAGCCTATAACTTCAGGAGATCATGTCTTTATCATCCACAGGCTTGTTATGAGGTCACTGGAGGAATAAATCCTGGTTTGGATGAAAAGAGCGAAAGCGAGCCTCCTTTAACTGGCCGCCCACTGATCTACACCTCCATTCTCTGAGCATCCATTCTAATACAGTTAGCATGCCTGATCAATAGCACCGCATACAGACACTCCTGTACACATGACTGGAGATAAGGAGGAGGCCACGCAACGGAGGAGACCCCGGCCTCTCGGCGAGGAAATCAGGTCACCCTCGGTTGTGAGGAAGCTGCGAGGAGAATCGATCATTCCTTGACTGTGAATAGAGTGTTGATAAACCAAGGAAGAGAGCTCTTAAATAGGGACGGCCACAGAGTTGACCTCTGTATTGGTTTTACACATGTAAATACTATCTAGCTGGGAACAGCAGGGGAGATATTGCGATATCCGGTAGATTAAAACACGCTGGCATTTGTCTTTCTCATTTTAGCACTCAATTCCAAGGGCAAAAAGGTGACTGCTTTAATGTGTGCGGCTCTGCTGGACAAGATGGTGACTGAACTTTCAGGAGGGGAGAAATAGCCTGCTTACAGATGCCCAAGGCAAGCATGAATATTCTAGTGCCAAACGCAGGGACCTGCTACACTGATATTACAGCGAGAGGTCATATATAACCTGCAGGCTATGATGGAAAGATCTTTAGTTTAAAACGATATGGTGTGACCTGTCACTGAGAAAAAGGAAATCAATCAATCATTCAAGCTGTCTATATGTCTGTCTATCTATCCATTTATCCATCTATCCATCTATATATATATGGGTAGTTGACAAATTGGTTCAGGTCCTATGGTGTGACACAGCAAAAATGTGAAGTGCGTATATATATATATATATATATATATATATATATATATATACTGCCCTCCAAAAGTTTGGAAACCCCTGGCAAAGTGTTGATTTGGATTATATCGGCATAAAGTAAATCCTTATCATTTTTTGGTGCAAATACTTTACATTAAAGTAACTTGACATTATCACTGAAGACCAGCAATAATAATTTTCATTTTAATTACATAATCAAAATTGAGCTACAATGGGAGGAACTGGACCGTGATGTCCGTAAGAAGTGTCTAGCCAGTGTGAATCATCTTTGGGCAATCCTTCAGGAGGCTTGGAGTAATATATCAAGTCAATGTTTGACTAAAATAACAGCTCATATGCCCAAATTATGCAGATGGTAATGATGGATATTTTGATCAATCGGAAATTTAAGTATTTTCTATGTATAAACTGTTTATGTAACAAAATATGTTTTCATAGTTTGTGTTGTCCCTTATCAGTGAAAGATATCACAAATTAAAAGGGATTCATGCCAATATTGTCCAAAAACCCACTTTTCTAGGGCGTTTCCAAACTTTTGGTGGCAGTATATATAAATATATATATACACACATAATAAAAATTTTACACAAAAAAAATTTATTTATTATATGCTTGAAAATATAATAGAATACAAATAAAAATAACAATAAAAATAAATAAGATTAATTATGTTTACAATCAGGTATTAAATATCATAAAAATAAATAATAAGTTATATAAAATATAATATCATAAAAAATGATAAATAATAAATACAATTAAGTGAATATTTGTTTACAGTTAACCATTAAAAATATAATAATAATAATAATATAATAAATTATAATAAATATAATTTATTTTCATATTTAATCTAAATTATTAAGTTAAATTATTAAAAAATTAAGTTCTGTCGTGCTGAACTGCTTTACAAATATATTTGTGTACATTTTAATTAAATATATTTATAATTTTCATAAATGTGCATTTATATAAATCAGCCAACCATTAAAATATATATATTTAATATAAACATAAATAATAATATTTGTTATCATATAAAAATATAATAATACTAATAATAATAATAATAATAATAAATACAATTGTGTGAATATATTATGTTTTGAACATTACAAATAATAATAATTAATAAAAAAAATAATTAAATATTTAAATATAATTTATTTCCATACATATACTTTTATATAATTCAGTCAACCATTAAACATAAATATTGTGTTGACCAAACCATCAAAACAAGAATCAGGATCATTGACTAACTATCACTTACTAAGATCATAGGATATACAATATTATAGTACATATAGATAGATAGATACCAAAAAGGTTATTTACTCCTAAATTAAAAGGAATAAACAAATTAGGATGAAAAGCATATCTTAAATGATTGCTTTTTATATATGAATTTGCTTAAGAAATATTGGTTACACTTTATTTCGATAGTCCATTTAGACATTCTACTAACTGTAAGTAACTTTGTAACTACATGTCAACTAAATGTCAACTAATTCTCATTAATTCACAACTACATGTCTACTAACTCTCAGAGTAGACTGTTAGTGTAGGTTTAGGGTTAGTAGAATATACCTTCAAAGTTTCTGATAGTCAGTATGTAGTGTGTTGTGGACTCTTCAAAATTAAGTGTTAGAAGATATTAAGCAGCCAGTCTACTTGCTTCTACTGCTTGTTGACATGAAGCTGCAAAGTTACTTACTGTTAGTAGATTGTCTAAAGTGGACTATCGAAATAAAGTGTTACCGAAATATTTAAATGATCTTGATTTTGTTGGTGATGTCTGTAATGATGTGTACATAAATTCCATAAAACTGCAAGTTCCTGCCATAAAAGTAAATCAAATTTACAGCACCACCTTCATACAAACACACAAAGGTCCTCAAACAAATGTTCCTCATCAAATGCTTATGAGATCACATAACACAGAATGAGCAAAGGTGCCCATTTTGAAAGTAATGAAGTGTTTAGCACACTGTGCATGTGTGTGTACATACTTGCCATTAATGACCCCGTCAGGGTTGAGCATGGGGATGATTTTGAAGATGTAGGCCTCTCTCAAGCTCTCAGCTACAGGATCACTGCTGCACAGGAACTCCAGCGTGCCCTTCAGTACCCAGCTGGCATTGCTCTCACCTGGATGAACCCTCGCTGTCAGCACCACACATGGCCGGTTACCTAGAAGAATCATGAATACGAAAAAAAAAGGTTGCAACGTATAAACATGTTGCTTAATGATTCACTTATGCAGCTAATACCTGTAAAAGATAACATGTGGCATGAGGAGCTTGTATTGTGGATTGCTCATGTTTTAAACAGGAGAAAGCTACTAAATCAGTGTGACTCTTCGCTGTCACAACATTACACGGCAATTACGCCATGTCAGATTTTCAGTCGACGTCTCCCTTGACTCGCTTCATCTGGATAGGGAAATTACATCACCTTGCTGAGCAAGTTTACAAAGCCAAAAGAGATGGACAAAGCTTATCAAAAACACATTAAAATTTAATTTAGCTTGACTATTATGGCCCTGGCTGCCGCCCCACAAAAGACGGCAGAAGGGACGACTAATTTGTGTGATTCTGGTATTGATGATTTCATAATGAGTTTCTGCATGGCCTCTGTTTATGCGCTCTTTCACCGGCTCCGTTTCATTTTCTGTATTTAATTGAATATGAATACGTCCATGCAATTAGGCTGGAGTGATTTCTTCTCTTTTTTGAACCATAAAATGAGATAATGCCATTATTGCTGTCTTTTGCCTTAGCAATGAATGGCATACGTTCATCGTGAATAGCATGTGACCTACAATTTTGCATTCAGCTGAAGGGTCAATGAGAAATAAGGAGAGTCAAGATGATGAAAAGAAAATTATTTTGAAATAAGAAATTATAATTTTTTTTAAGTTTAATACCTTGTATACGTTTTAAAAAAATGGTTTTGTACCCATTTTAAGTTTGTGATGGCTGTAAAAATTTATAGAATTTCCTTTTTTAATTGTTTGTTTGCTTGTTATTTTTTTGATGAATATCATAAAGCCATAAAGTTCATTCAAAGTCATATCATTTGAACAGACAATAGAAGGCTATTACACTTTGACATTTTTTTTACTTTAAGCCCCAAATAAAAAAAAATATATATAGATTTTTTTTTTTTTTTTTTTTAATGTGTAACTTTGCCACAATATATCATAGATTATGGATATACATAAACGCAAACTAATATACACAAATTTCTGTGTGTGATTTACTGACAAAAAAATAACATTATGGTAAGGGGCATAAAATTTCCATCACATGCTTGAGGTATTCAGCCAATCACAACGCACTGGATAGCTGGCCAATCACAGTGCACCTCGCTTCTCAGAACAATAAAGCTTTGTAAAAATTTATGTGTTTCAGGAATGCGGGCTTAGAGGAGAAACAATCACATGCAAAAATGTACGTGTGTGTATACTTTGTATATTTGTTATGTATATGTAAATACACACACATGCATGTACATATCTAAGAAAAATTGTATGTATGTGTGTGTATTTATATACTGTATACACAAAAAATATATACAGTACACATGTAAACAAAAACTTTTATTTGACAGCACCAAAAATAATATAAAAGATGAAATTAATGTAAATAATGTGTTGCATCATTGACCTTTACACAACACATGTAAGTTGATTGTGGAGCATGATGTAGCTTCAGTGCTGAAAATAATTAACAACACAGAGAAATAGCAGGTGTCCCTGACAAAAATGTCCTAAATATAAAATATGCTTGATAAATATCACATCAGCTTGGTGCACGCGCTCAATTCCCCTCAAGAGATGCCTGCTCCAGTACCGCAAAAACCCAGATAATCTAAATTCTAATTCGAGTCGGAATCAGAGACTTTAGGCCCTCGATGCGTTCGGCTGATCTCCTGATGAAGTTCTGCCTGCAAACCCTCTGTCCTCTCCACTTCAACTCTCCCTCCATCTGTCCTTCATCACACTCGCTCACTTGTATTCCTGCACATCCATTTTTCACTACTCCATCCTACCAGTAAAAGAGCCTTTTTGTGCAATAAACTACCATTTCCACATCCAACAGCAAACCTGCACTGCGCGAATAATCTGAAGGAGCTATTTTTATCCGTCTGTGAAAAGAAACCTCCACATATCCATTCCATGTGTATTTCTGCCTTGATCCCATTTACACGTTTACACTGCTAAATGCCCAATAAAATATATGTTGTTTGCCACACACGCAAAGTGAGTGTACAAAGACGTGGGAGTGCTTCGTGAAGCTACGAGAGAATGGAGTCCTTCGTTAGATCTCTCTGCCGCTACCACACAAATCAGTCTTCCCACGCTCCCAGTGGGAAGAGTACAGCCCAATCCTTTAAGAGCCGGGCTTTCACTCCTTGTACGGAGGAGTCTTTGGCACACAGTTGACTTCAACCCAAACTGTACACAGAGAAAGAGCAAGAGAAGTGAAAACAGAAAATATAAAGGAAAGAGGGAGATGAGAGGGCACAAAAACTCCTTTTTGTGTCTTTGTCTCTCCTGCTGCTATCTGAGCAAACTTACCTCCCACTGACATCGCCTAAAAACATGCTGGTTTATCCTCCTTCCCATTTGTGTGTGTACGTGCTCGCTTCTGAATGTGTGGTGTGTGTGTCAGGTTTAAATAGCCAGGTTTATGTGCCCCTGTTGAACGGCACTTAAGACGTTCAAAGGAAAGGCTTTTGAAAGTGGGGCTTATAATACCGCACATTATGTGGAGAAAAAATACAGGTTTCATGGGTTCCTTGAGTATAGTCGATTTCCATAAAGATCCACTAGAGTATGAAATGTTTCCCAGTCGTCAGATTTATAAGAAGGTTGAAGAGGCATTCTTAGACTTAGGGACAGACCCAGACCTAGACTTAAACTCTTACATTTTTCTTGAGTATCAACATACAATCTGTTAATATTATAGCCTTTAAAGTGTCCATAGATGTGGATGTATTTTGCTCATATTCGCAATCTCAAACATATTCTCAAAACTATTGTTTTACATAGGTAAAACATAGGTCCATGTCACATGGACTGTATCAAAAGTTAATTTTGCACATTTTAAATATCAACAGACGTACAACCAGACTTAGACCCAAACACAGACCCGGCTTATAAAATGAGTTTAGTTTTACACACGTTAAAATGTCTGCACACATAGACCCAGATTTAAACCTAGGGCATTAACTAATTAAAGTGACAAGGCATTACACCTTTTAAAAATGTCCATAGATCCAGATTTAGATCAGATTTAAACTAAGTCTGACAAAAGCTGTACTTATTAGTAGTATTACACAATAAAATGCATGCAGAAGAAGTCACGGACATAGTGTAGTCTAGGTGTACATCTCAATCTATGTCTAAACTGGGCTTAGACCTAAACTCCAAACACTCTTCCTGAGTATCAACATACAGTAACAAATGAATCTAAAAATGTTAAACCTTTAAAGTGTCCATAGACATAGTCCTAGAACCTAGGCTATGACTTAGACCTTGACCTCAACTTACTGACTATTCCACTTACCAAACTTAGATCCAGACTTAAATCTAAACTTAAACCTAGACTCATCAAGTTCATTTTAAACATAGTCTAGGTTTATGTCTAATCTAGGTCTTGAACTAAGTCTGTACTTAGAATTGTGTTGTAAATTGTTTAATGAAAAATCTCTGTAAATAAATGTTCATATCCTTCTGCCAGACATCTAATTTTGTTCAAATGCGCAATACATTTTTAATCATCAGTGGAATGTGCTAACACATTCTTCACTCACACACAAGTCTCCGCCTCTTGATCGTAAAGTACAAAGGCAGCCTTAAGCTATCAAAACCAATCTCTGTAATCCTTTCCTGTATATGCAAATCAAGTCCAATTAGAACATATCAGACTTGTCCATTTGTAATCATGAGATGAATTTGCCCCGCAAAGCTTATGAAAATGCAGCTTTTAATTTAGCCTTTTATTAATTAAAAGTGTTTCATAGGAATCTCGCTCATGCTCATTTCTTGGGTTGTTAATTATCAAGCGTAATCCCGTTTAGTGTGACAGTTTCGCCAAAAGCGATCTGCAGGGAGACACTTTCCGCGACAAGAGGATTCACTGTTATATGTGTCTGTACATTTTTTTTTAATAATGGGGTCACCCTAGTTTTTGCAATGAGGTCATCTGTATTTCACAATAGTTATGCACGACTTCAAAATACCCATAACAACAGAGGTGGGCTTTTAAGTGAGTTCTTGAAAAGCCAAAAGAATTGAGATAAACATATTTTACAGCAATCCAAAAAAAACAAAAAAACATGCAACTTGTCTATATACACTGTAGGTGTATATTTCCATCTTCAGCAGCATTTCTGTTAAAAAAATAAAACTAAAAAAGGGGTAAAACCGACCAATGAAGACATTATTTTTTACATAACATAGCCCAGTGTCTGGATTCTGTCCAGTAGACTGTGGGTGAAATAGGGGTTATGATGTCTATTTGAAAAGACTGTGTGAACATGAAGGAGAGATGGCAAAATTGAAAGAGAGAGGAAGAAAGAAGCATGTAGGCTGCAGGATGCATGCCAATATAGGACAGACTCTGTTAATGTAGAGTCAAACGTAAGCAGAAAGGGATTGAAAATAGAATTTATCATTGACTGTCAGCAGAAGGCATAGGCAATGTGACTAACAGATAAGAGCCCTGTATTTCTGTTACACACACTCAAAGGGCTTTTCGAAATTGCTGACGGCAGGAAAACATTATTATTATTTAGTTTTTTTTACAGCCAAGCCAAATAAATATATATGTGATTATATAATTGTGTCATGCCTTTTTCATAACATGAATATTTCTGAGTCATGTAAGTTCGTGTAAATGCCTAGAACGCTCCTTAAATAACTTTTTTTATATATAAATTTGACCTGAAGATGGGAGAAAAAAATTATAATTGATATTTCATATAATAAATTATTATGATAATGATAAATAATAAAATAATAATAACACTGGATTTCTAATAACAATAATAATTACTATATAACAATTATTTCATAATTATAATAATAAAAATAATAATTATTAATAATACTAATAATTGTATTAACTGACATGCCCTGAAATCACAATTGTAAAAAATTTTTTCAGGCGAATACAAACATACTCCTTAATATAAAGTTTAATTTCTTGCATAGCACATAACACGTCCCAAATACATAATTCTAAAAAATTATAACCTGTCTGTTTAGTGATATACACCTCAAGGCAGAGAACATGAATGACAACCAACTAAAATTGTTTTCTTTATATAACATGACATCTTTGTTACTTAGGGAGTGCTGCAAGACATTTTCACTCCTGCTTTTGTAAGAAATAGCATAAAAGTGTAAATGTAAAGTAAGCTGGTGTTGTTTGCAGGTACAGCTAATCAAAGGGATTTGTTTAATTAGAAGTATGTGAGAGTATGCAAATACCAACTGCAAATTAAGCTGTTCAGTTCATCCGGTTCAGTTGCTGCCACTTTAATCCATGTTGTTCTACTGGTCAGCTGCACAAGTTTAATAGTAAACAAAAGCTGTCACGGCTCGTCTGATGTGTAACATTAACACATCCTCATTCCACAACGATATCCAGTCACTTTCTCTCTTGTCCGCACAGAAACAAGCCGTGACCCTGCATCACCTCATAATCACTAGTGGCTTATAAAAGCAGCTTAATTTGTTTGTGGTGATTGATGTGGAGCACCGTGACTACAGTTAATCATATCTGAAGCCTTTAATTCAATAATGCAGCGGACGGGAGTTCACATATGTCCTGCATCTGAAAGAAATTGTAAAGTGATTATGAAAATCCCACTATGTGTAAAGGCAAAGCTTGTGTGCTAACGCTGCTAAACCCCCATGTGCTAATTAAGGTGTAATCCTCCAACAGGCAAATGTCAGGGTTTGTTGCCACAGACTGCCACCGTATGTGTACCGTTCACAAGGACAGGGTTAAACTCAGAAGTGTTTGTTCATTTCAAATTGTTTAGAGGGTCTTCTATAAATCGGATTGAATGACAGAACAATACAAAAAATTATGATAGATGTATAGAGTGACTGATATTAGAACGAAAGTCAGAGAACAAATGAATGACAAACAAACAGAAGGAAGAAAGGATGGATGGATGGATGGATGTTACAGAGAATATTACAGATAGAACAAACACAAAACAATGGAAAGAACAATAGTTAGAGTGATCAACAATAACAATAGACAGACAGAGCAACAGAATGATAGAACGACAGAACAATAAATAGACAGACAGATAGAGCAATTAAAAAGATAGACAGACTGACAGAGCGGTAGAACAATAGACATACACACAGAGCGATAGAACGATACACAGAGAGACAGACAGTGATAAATTGATACACAGACAGACAGAGTGATAGAATGATAGACAGACAGAGCGATAGAACGATAGACAGACAGAGCGATAGAACGATAGACAGACAGAGCAATAGAACGATAGACAGACAGAGCAATAGAACAATAGACAGACAGACAGAGCGCTAGAACAACAGACTGAGCGATAGAACGACAGACAGACAGAGCGATAGAACAACAGACAAAGTGATAGAATGACAGACAGAGCATCAGAATGACAGACAGAGCGATAGAACAACAGACAGAGACAGACAGACAGACAGACAGAGCGATAGAACAACAGACAGCGCGATAGAACAACAGACAGAGACAGACAGACAGACAGACAGACAGACAGAGCAATAGAACAACAGACAGAGCGATAGAACAACAGACAGAGACAGACAGACAGACAGACAGAGCAATAGAACAACAGACAGAGCGATAGAACAACAGACAGAGACAGACAGACAGA
>JAUMHE010000085.1:5636983-5656988 GCA_032359235.1 Enteromius mattozi | reverse complement strand
ACAGACAGAGCGATAGAACAACAGACAGAGACAGACAGACAGACAGAGCAATAGAACAACAGACAGAGCGATAGAACAACAGACAGAGCGATAGAACAACAGACAGAGCGATAGAACGACAGACAGACAGAGCGATAGAACAACAGACAGAGACAGACAGACAGACAGACAGACAGACAGAGCGATAAAACAACAGACAGAGCAATAGAACGACAGAAAGACAGAGCGATAGAATGATAGACAGACAGAAAGACAAAGCGATAGAACAACATACAGAGCAATAGAACAACGGACAGAGCGATAGAACAACAGAGAGACAGACAGAGCGATAAAACAACAGACAGAGCAATAGAACAACAGACAGAGTGATAGATAGATATGTATATGAGGGACACTTATGAACAAAAGGCCCCACTTTGTGAAAAGATCCTTTCTGAGATCAATTCATCTTTTAGTGACTCTGATTTACTGACACAGCCTCTTTCTGTTGGTGGAGGTTTTTTTTGCACGGGTGTTCAGATTAATGAAATGCACTGTGAAGTTTCGGCATGGTGTCAGCTGGGACGACACACTCAGCAGGACGATGACAGATGGATGAGGTGCCCTGTGTGTGTGAGTGCGTGTGTTTCGGGGCTTGATGTTTACACAGAGCCACGTGAATCTCGCTGGATGCTGTTGACTGCAGTGAGGCTGTGTTTGACTGCTGCAGCGGCTGTCACAACATTACTGTGTGTCAACTCACCGGAAAATCAGTTTCTTCACATTTGGTAGAACTGTACAAGAACATATTTCTACTTGATGATGATTTTAAGTTACAGTTGCAAATGCATACTCTCCATTAATTGACATAATTGTCATACCAGCATTCTAGTGATCTGGCCTCATAAGATACGGCTCACTTGTTTTGTTAAATTTTACTAAAATCATTTTTAGCAATAAATATGCATACAATATTTTATCCAGGTTGAATTGTATTTGATGTGTCACATTAATGTGTTATGAATTTTAAATATGACCAATATAATCACAGTAAGAGTACGAAAAATTATGAAATGAACAATTACAAGAAATCAAACTACAATTTTGATATAAAGTCATGCTTAAAAAGAAATCTTACAATTGTGAAAACAGAAAATTAGTTGCAATTGGGAGAAATAATGTTGCAATTGTATCAAAAATTAGTAAAAAGTAAAAAAAAATTGCAAGAAATGTTTAATTATGAGATATGAAGCCAAATTTTAAGAAAACTAGTAAAACTGTTACAATATTAAGATTAAAGGAAATTCTCACAAATTTGAGAATGTTATACGTGTGATTTTTAAAAAACATGTGTTTGCGAAAAATACAGTATTCACATTTGCGAGAAATATTAGTAAAATTTTAAGTTATAAAATCCCACTTTGAGAAAAGTCACAACTGTGAAAAATAATATTATACTTGTAATATAAAAAAAACCATGTTTTGCGAAAAATAGCCGCAACTACAAGAAATATTTTTTACATTTTAAGGTATGAAAACACTGTGAGGAAAAAAATCACAAATGTGAGAAATAATGTTTTACTTGAGATATTTAAAAAAAACACTTTAGAGAAAAATTGTTGCAATTGCTAGATTTAAATAAATAAGTAAATGTCACAATGAGCTTTGTTCTAAGCAGATTTTTTAGTTCATTTTGTATCAAGAAATTGATTAATGCAACGTTGATTTGAAGAGTATTTCCAACAATGAATTTCATTACAATTTTGTCTTTTATAATTGGAGATATGCAGATCATTAGGGTGTTAAAATATCATCTATCAGACATCTATCTGCTAAAAATAAATTATAACAATCTAAAGTCCCAGAGGCTTTAAAATGCTGTGATATGAGTTATATTCAAAGTCTAATGCTGATAAAACAATTAAAGCAGTGCCTGAATTAAAATTATAGGAAATCATTTCCATGTCACAGATTTCATTAGTCATGAAAATCCTAAATAAAGTATCCTTTCATTATGTGGACACTAGCATACACAGATGTGCTCTCACACACACACACACACACACAATAACTCACAGTCTTTGATCAATGGCACAAGATCCGAGTTAGCAAACAGGTCACTGTGTAAGACAGTCATTGGGAATTGTCAGCAGGTCACTTTGCAGTATGTCGGAGTGTCTTGGGGACTGTCAGCAGTCGGTTGATCGGAACGGGACGCCCCTCCACTCCTATCTGAGCCAGATGCTCTGCGTCAGTCTATGGGGATCAAGCTGCAGATGTCTCGCCTCCATATTCATCAAGAGACGAGGGTTTGGTGAGCACCGCGCTACTCTGTGGAAGTGGCCCACAGCTGGGTCAGCATGTCCCAGTGTGTCCCTCTAGATCTTCCTTTAGTCTGAGACATCTATCTCTGCAGCTTCACCTGTAGCTGACAGTCACACCTGTCAGCACTGATGCAAGAGCGGGTGTGAGTACCGATTCAAGACATGAACCACCAAGTATTTTTGCTAGATGCTTCATAAATATGCTTTATGTGATCTTTGTCACTGCACAACAATGTTTAAGCATCTGTGTGTCTGTTTACACCTGGATTAATTCTAATAAAGGTAAAAAGATGATCAATCCATGTACTTATTTAACTTAAAAATAATAATAATAATTCAGGTCCCTAAAAAAATTAATAAATTTTAAAAAATAAATAAATAAAAATCACACACACACAGACACATTACACATTTGTGTAATAAACCACATAAACATGCACACACATTGTGTGTGTGTGTGTGTGTGTGTGTATATCTATATGCAATTTTTTGTATGATTTAAGAATTTCATTTAATAAGTTATGTTCTGATGCTCTGAGTGTCTTAAAAACAACAAATGCTAATCGTCAGCTATTTTATTAATATTACTTTGTACTGATTTTCATTTACCAAAAAAGAAAAATAAATAATAATAATAATAATAATAATTAATATTTTATATTATATATAATATTAATTAATATAATATAATATATGCTATTATAATAATATTTATTGTCTTTTTGTCTAACAAAAGAAAATGTTTCCGTAGACAAAGTGATATTATGAAAACAAAAATGTTTTAAACAAACAATAAGACAAGGGTACAGTAAGTAAAAAAGTCTTCATTCTGATTTTATGATGCCTTTGAAGCAACTACGAAAAAAAAAACTGACTCCCTCTCAATCCATATGTGCGCTCCTAGCTCTTTTAACTTTTTGTCTCCTGATAAAACATATGCTTCTGGTAGTGATTCAAGCTCTGTCATCCCATCTAGCAGTGTCCTCCCCACATACATCCAACACCCACCCATACTGAACCTCCTCAACTCCTCCTCTGACAGGAGGTGTCAAAGCTCAGATGCTCCGAGTGCCTTGAAGATCTGCCAGACTGTACACACACACACACACACAGATTCACTACAGAATACAAACCCAGAGCCGCATCAGATACTCAGCTCACAGTTGTGTCGACACACAAGAGCATAAATCTGACTCATTGCGAGGTTTAGTGTCAGACTTACGCAGCTGGTGCAGATGTTTCCAGGCTCTGGAAGTGGGGCAGGCTGTGATCGTGACTAAGGAGCAGGAGTTTCCCGCCAGTGTGTCGCAGAGGTTTTGTTGCCTGAAGAAAACTTTCCGTGGGTCTACAGACTTCTCCAAGATTTTCAAATGGGTCTAGAGAACAATTGTAAATACATTTGCTTTATTCTTTATTTACAATGATTAGTGATGCACCAGAATTGACCAAAATGGTTATATTTTATTAGTGTGTTTAATTAACGTGAATAAGCTACAAGAGATAAACAAGTATGTCAGCTGCTATGACTGATTTGACAATATTAATTTCTATATTTCAACCACTCTTCATTTTGATGAAGCAAGATATTTTCGTTTTTGTTTTTTTTCAGTTGAGCAAAACTTTCACAAAACATTATTGGTAGTGTCCATCTGATACTTGCAAATTGTTTTGTTACTTTTGATATGAAACCATCTCTTATTTGGTAATTTTAATAAAATTCACACAATAAATGTGGTTTTGATGAACAATAGACAGACACATGGACTGATTCTCTCCTATCTTTTACTACCAGTTACAGCACAAAATAAACATTAATTAACACAATAAAGTATGTTAAAAGAAACAGCATAAATTACTGAAATGTATAATTTTTCTTATAATTGTTTACATTTACTTCAGAATATATTATATATTATTAATTAATTTTCTGCCTTCATAATTTGCAATACATATATGCACTATGTTAGATATTAATTATATTTTTACATTATAATTATTATTTAATGTATGTTTGCATAAACTTGTTATGAAAACAAGTCTTTATTATTAAAATGTTCACTTTTTAAAGAAACAATTAACAATATTAAAGAAAATGTTATATAAAAGCTGCATTATTATTATTGCTTATAAAATAAAAAAATCAGAAAGTGATGTGATGAATTGTTTTAGCAAATTTGACTCATCTAATGCACTGATAAAAAAATTTCCCTATGGTCTAGAAGATAAAAATCAGAATAAATTTCAATATTAAATCAAAATACATATCTCAAGCTTAATCTTGATATTCATTCTGGATATAAGTGACACATCCCGTCCCTATTATTCGTACAAAGTGAGTCATGTTAAGCACCTGAAGGGTGGTGTAGGTATAAGGATAGTGGTAGGCCAAGTAGCACACGTCATCTTCATGATGAAAGGTCACAGTGAAGGTCAACGTGTAGAAAGATTGTTTTTGATCTTTTCTAGCGCAGAAATGATTTCTGCGGGAGTCAAACCCACAATTAGATTCTATACATGCAATACCTCGAATAAACAATAGGCTTCATAGAGAAAACGTACAGTAAAGTGAGGCAGAGTAAAGAATGTAAGAGTAAATGTGAAGAGTTGAAGTGATAAAGGAAGGGAAGTACCTGTAATAGCAGATTTCAGAGCCTGTTCGCACCCAGTGTGGCCTGCCCTCCAGCGCCTCCCTCACAGAATACAGCACAGGCTGCATGCCTGAAACGTCCCACAATCATACAGTTATAAACCACCTCAAACATTCAGTCATTTAAAGGTCATTCTGTAATTGCTAAACTTTCAGGTTGTTAGCTTTTGCACAATACCGATAACCAATCACAAGTTTTTGTTGACATAACATACGTGTGTGTACTGCAAATATGTATTATGTGTATATAAATACACACACGTTCAGTATATAATTAGATAATATAATATATAATATATACATTGGATTAAATGAGTAAATAGCCATAGTTCCCAAAATAAAGTCATTATTATTTAGAGTAAATTGTTCAAATGTGACAAAGATGTTTAACACGTCAAAAGATCTTTATTAAAAAACACTTAAAAACTAATAAAATAATGTTTATTGAAAATTAAAACTGTATTATAATGAATTCTAAAGCATTACTTAACACTAAAAACTGGATAAATTATGATAAAAATTAGCATTGCTTTAAAACTGAATAAATACATTAAAAATACAAAATAATATAAAACATCATAAAATGAAAAATTGTCTGTTTTTCTTGTATTCTTGGCCAAATAAATGCAGCCTTGGATGAGCATACGAAACATCTTACAAAAACACTAACGAATCAACTCTAAACTCTCTATAATATTAAAATTAATTTGAAGCAAGCTGTTTCTCTTGATGACAATACTGGTTTAAAAAAATAAAATAAAATCTGTGAAATCCAAGGTTAAAAAACTAATTATGAGATAACGCATCAAAATTTGATTTCAACTATTAAATTCACTATGATTTCAATCTTTGACATGGTTTTACTTGGGCAATATTACAGTTATCAAGGTTACATTTTTACAGAATGTTCTTTACCTTTTATGATTTTATTTAGTAAATCACAAAAAAAGACTTTAGTTGGGTTCTTACACCCAGGGTCACAAATATCTTTGTATCAATATTCATTTATAAGAAGTAATCCTGATACAGGACATTTAGGATTTTACTAATTTTATGCAAAGTAACTAAGTTCAATTAAAAGTAGTTCAACAATATTGAATGAGGAAAGCTAAAATCACTTGAACAGCTTACATTTATTTAAATAAAATAAAAATGTTCATCTAAAATCATTAAATATTCAGTTTAAATCTTCCAATATGCTGACCACTGCATTTCTCCAAAACTAGAGGTAGAGATGTTGACAGGGTGCCCTGAAATGCATTCCCGTCAAAGTAGATGTTTGTTGGGACTAAGTTTTACTCAAACTCAAATAAGGTCAACAGTAAAGGACATCTCATTTAATATAGAGACATAAAACACTGACTTCAGGGCAGCGCAAGTCTCTTATAATGCCCAGCTGCACACCAAAATAAGGAAAAGGCAGTCAAGGGCCATTGAAAACGCTTTATTGGGGGAGGAACTCAGAAATGCCGAAGCACTGTATTTTTCTGGGATATACGGCTGGTGTCAGATTTAAGAGCTACTCGGGCCCACCGCTGTGTCTGAGAGCAATGTGAAGCTAAGATATGATTTAACTGCTACCACGGTGGCATCTTCTTAAGCTGGCTGTGCTGGTGCCGGTGGGGAAATGAGAGAAGATGGTTGTGTCAAAATCAATGTCATCTAGAACAATCGAAGAACATACATCTTCGATCTTAGTTGGGAGGTACGAAAAATAGATATTATAACCCTCATGCAACAAACACGTTATTTTCACAAGCAGAACATGCTCCTGGATCAATCTGGGGTGATCTGAGGTGAAGTATAGTAACACTGGTTCCTGTGACAGTATATGCTGATCCAAAACCAGGATGTCCTACTTGTGTAAATCACATGGCTTTATAGTAGTCGCTACTGTATGGCTTACCATAGTTATACTGGCTGTTTCCTTTCTCACAATTAATGATGTTGAAGCGATAAGGCACGCCGGCCACCATCCCGCTGACTTCAAAATAGAACCATTGACAGTGTGCAGAGGAGTTGACATCAGCATTGAGAATCAAATCATATTCATGACTAAGAGAGAGTGCAAAAGAGAGACAGACAGGAGAAAATCAGACAAAGTGGGCGTAAGAGAGAATAGGAGAGATGTAATGAGAGCGAGAGAGACTGAGAAACGTGTTACGTAAATGACAGAGAGAAATCTCTCACTCCATCCCTATCTGTTGTTACGCCGCCACATTTCATTTGGAAAAATATAACGTCGGGTCTTTGATTTGATCTTGCATGCGTTGACGAGACAAGCTTGCTGAAAGAGTGGAAACATAAGAACGAGAGAGAGAGAGAGAGAGAGAGAGAGTGTGATTGCGAATGCACTACAAATGAGGCCCAAGGGCACTCGGAGAGCTGTCTGCAGTACATGTTTGCGGGTGTGTGTGTGTGCTTGTGTACGTGTGCTGTATTGTAATGCAAGAGTCTCACCTGCGGACCTGAATGGCTTTTCGTAGGTTCCCGCTCTCAAATTTGGAGAAGAATCGAAGGGAACTGGGACACATATCGGGGGAACACTGTGGACTGTGGAAAGAAAAGAAAGAAAGAAAGAAAGAAAGAAAACAGGGAGGAAGAAAAGGAAAAAGACAAGACTGGAAGTTAGGAAAATAAAGGAAACAAAAAGGAAGGAAGGAAGAACAGAATGAATATATAAAGGCAAAAAAGCAAAAAATATGAAATAAATAAAAATATGAAATACAAACAGAAGAAAGGAAAGAAAAGAGAAAGACAGGAACCAAAGTAAGCATAGGAAGTACATAATTAAAATAAAAAATAAAAGGATAGAAGGAAAAAGGAAGTAAACAGAGAAAGAAATTAAACATACAGGGAAGTAAGGACATAAAATAAAAAATGAAACGATAGAAGGAAGAAGATGGAAGGAAATAAAGAGGTAAGGTAAAGAAAACAAAAAGAAAGACAATAGAAGTAAGCAAGGATTAAAAATTAAGGAAGGGATAGGAAAGAAAGAAAGAAAGAAAGAAAGAAAAAAGTAAAAGTAAAAGAGAAAGACACAAACCAAAGTAAACGGGAAGTAAGGAAATAAAATAAAAAATTAAAGGATAGAAGGAAGAAGAAAGGAAATAAGGCAAGATGGAAAAGAAAAGACAGGAAGAAAAACAACGGAAGGAAGTAAGGAAGGAAAAGAGAAAGACAAGAACCAAAACAAACATAGGAAGTAAGGAAATACAATACAAAAAGTATAGAAGGAAAAGGAAGGAAATAAAGAGGGATGAAAAGAAAAGAGAGAAAAAAGACAACAGAAGGAAGCAAGTAATGAACAAAAGAAAAGGAAAGGGAGGGAGTAAGGAAGGAAGGAAAGGGAAAATAGGAAAAAAAAAAAAAATGAAAGACAGGTAAAAAAAAATAATTAAAGACCGAAAGTAAAAATGAGAAGTAAGAAAAGAATGAAAGGAACACAGAAAAAAAGAAAGAACGAGGGAGAATTAAGGAAGGAGAGGAAAAGACAAAAGAGATTGACTAGAGAAGGCTAACAGAAGAGAGAGAGATTTTTGGACAGCTGTGCTGATTGAGCATGTTCCTCTCCACCATACTGTCACATTAGCTTAACAAACAACTGAATTATCTCCATACTTGTCCTACATATTGATTCACACTACTAACCACCATTCTGGCTAAATTATTCATTCTGCACCGTTTGCGTCAATAAATTCCAGTCACACTGCAAATGACACAGAAGATGAGTGCAGAACACTGTTCACATGATGGAGGCGCACAGTTCAGTATCAGAAACCTGCTGCAACCCACAAACAACATGACGGTAAACAGCAGCTACGCACGACAAGCTGTCCATCAGCATCTGGGCAGGCAGACAGACACTGTCCATTCAAGGGTTTATCACCCAGAATGCCCCTGACAGCGGTCACATCAAAGCAAGCTTGACTGGATAAACACACACAAGCTGAGGAACTGTATGATCAAAACCAGTCGCAAAAAAGATTGTTTCTAGAAAGGTATTTTTTACCTCAATTACCCTTTTTAAGGTTTTCTTGTAATTGCTGCAATTTTAGAGCGGTTATAAAGAACTTGAAGTCTGCACTGAAGATCTTTCACATTCTGGCTGCTGCTGTCATATCAGTTAAGCAAGCATGTGAAAGATCCATTAAGATCCATCAGAGGCACTTGATGGACTTTATTTATCAGTGTAGCATCTAGATGGTTGCCATGCCGATGATGTGAGGATCTAATGAAAATGCTTTATCAGAGAAAAAAAAAAAAATAGCAGTATGTTACCTGGGATCGTCCATGTCAAAAACAACCTTGCTGATGATGTCCTCTGGACAGATGATACGCTGGATGTCTTGGAAAACTTTCTTTCTGGAAAATTGATAGATAAATAAACAGTGATCCACAATGAACTCAATTTATACAATAAATCATTTTAAATATTTATATTTTAAAAGTCTGTATAGTCAGTGTCTTGTGTTGTGATACTCTCGTGAACTCGTCTCGGTTTCAACTCGTGTCAGGGTGAGTAATTAATGACAGAATTTTTATTTTTATGTCAACTATCCCTTTAATAAATGAGGAAACTAGATTAGGTAAAATAAATCACATTTATAAGTCATAAATGAAAGAATAAAATTGGTCTATTTTGATCCATTGCATGCTATATTGCAATATTATTATGTTATACTGTTTATCTTGTTGGATTTGTTTTGATTCAAATCTTTTCAATTGATTCAATTCACAACTCTTTCATGAATCCAGTTCATTGTACAACGATTCTATAATTCGGTGACTCCACCATGCGGTCACAATGGTTAATGGTTTCGTAATAATTATAGGCTATGTGACACAAAATGAATTTTCACACAAACCTAATTTTATAATGTCAGAGCTTGGCAGGCTCATTCTTCATTTACAACCACTATATCAACATTGCAACTCATTCACTAATAATTGCGTTGATTTTTCATGTTTATACGCACATTCAAACTTCTCGTGAAAACTTTCTACATAATTTACAACACGTTTGAATTTTTCTTAACCTTATTTTAGTAATAATGTTAAAAAAAAACACAGCTTTTCTAATCTTTCACTGTGTATGATGAAATAATTTTAGGATGAAATATACATTTATTATATAATTATATATATATATATATATATATATATATATATATATTATGCATAACGATTATTCTACGATGAAACACACATTATATATAAATCATCAAAGGGTTATTTCACCCCAAAATAAAAATTCTGTCAGTAATTACTCACCCTCGTGTTGTTCCAAACCCGTAAGACCTTTGTTCGTCTTCGGAATACAAATCAAGATATTTCTGATGAAATCAGAGAGCTATCTGACCCTCCATATACAGCAGCACAACTGAAATGTTCATCAGTGGATCAACCTCAGATGCGGCGAGAATTTTTTTTTTGCGCAAATAAAACAAAAATAACATAATTTACTCTTCTCCCATGACTTACATCTTCCGCCATGCTCAACGCACTGTATACACAAGCTTTAACGTATTTGACGTAATCACCCTTGTGAAAGCACGCGCATGTGCGTAATCTGCGGCTGTTTACTCCTAGAAGAAAGTGTACGCTTACGCAGTAATGTTCTCTAAAATGGCAGAAGACGTAGGTCATAGGAGAAGAATGGTTGAGTTTATGATGTTATTTTTGTTTTCTTTGCACAAAAAAGTATTCTCCTATTGTCCCCAAAACTGTAGTTGAGTCACTGATGTCACATGGACTTTTATACCAGTGTTTTTACCACGTTTCCGGACCTGGGATCATTTCAGTTGTATTGCTGTCTATGGAGGAACAGATGGCTCTCTGATATCATCAAAAATATCTTAGTTCCGAAGATGAACAAAGGTCTTATGGGTTTGGAACGAGATGAGAGTGAGTAATTAATGACAGAATTTTCATTTATGGGTGAACTAACCATTTAAATCTAGAATAAATCTTAGTGCTAAACATTTAGTGAATCAAGGTTTGTTCGTGAAAACATTTGTACAAAGGTTTTACACACAAATTTGTGAATGAGACCACAAAGGTTGTGATAGTTGTATCATTAGATATTACTTTAACAATAAGCTATATTGCACTTATTACGCGGTTTGGTGAAATAATATGCAGATGTCTTCCTAAAGCACTGATAATGGCGGGTCGTTCTCAACTCTTGTTTGGATGATGCCATTTCCAAATCAAACCTATGGTGCCTCATCTTTTTTGCCCTGTATGATGCTAATTGGCTAATTTTCTTGGTTGTTTGTGTGCATTATTTCTTTGTCGCAGATAAACAATAATAATAAGGCCTTTCTCCCTATGCGAATAAGCACAATACGAAATGGGGCGAGAGAAAAAAAAACAATCTGTGTGGACGCTCCAGTCCCGAGAGCAAATTTCAGATGATAATGGGGTTGAATGAATGAGCAAAAACAAAGTTAACAGTCCACTGTGGCTGGCAATAAACAGAGCGCTCTCATCAAAATGTTTACTTCATAGGAAGAACTATAAAACAATAAGACATAAACAAGCATTCTGTCTTTCATTAATGTTAAATTCTGAGCATAGAACATTACAAGGGGTAAAAAAGACATTTGATGAACCATTTTTGCGCAAATATTATCAAAATGATGTGTCAGGCATATGTTTTAAGGATGACTTTTTAAAAAATGAACATTTTAGGATGTCAAATGCAAATGTTTCAGACTTATCTAAAGTTAATGTGCAAGTAGGAAGCAATATGTGTCACTTTTTACCAAAATGTCACTGGCTGTCTCACACTTTCCTTTTAAAATGTAAAAAACAGCTATTTTTGAGTTGAAATAAAACCAATGGAACCCATAGAAACTTATCTTACCCTTGAGGAAACACAATAAACTACGGAATTGACTGAAATAAACGTCTATTTCCTTTAATCTCTCCCTTCCACATTGAAGAAAGTTTCGGCAAAAACAAGTTTTCCGAAGGGGGCTACAATAATTAGATATAGATTTAAGGGCTTTCCTCAGTAGAAAAGAGTCTTTGGGTGTCTGTAGAGCAAAGCAACCAGTAAAAGCAGAACGACTTACTTAAGGCAAGAGAGTTTAACTCGAAAAGGAATATTTTAATGGATTTCATTTGTACTTGCAGTTTAATGACTCAGTGCCGACGATATTTACAATCATTTGCATTTGTGTAAATGTGTAAGTAAGGATGCAGAATAGGCCTTAAATTGCATCCACGTGAGGTAAATCAGCGTATAAATGAAGTTTAATATTTGTATTTTTTCTTTCTCGCAATTTCAGCATGCAAACGTAACAAGCAGCTAAAATGCTGGAAACTGCTGGAATACGGAATTTGTGCAAAAACCCAAGACAAAAAACTAAAGCACAAATTAAACCATCTTTAGGGAGGTTTTGAAAGCGTCTTTTTGGAATCAAACAGCTTTCTGTTGTTTTTCTTGTTACAGTCTGTAATGGCACAGTTTTTATGAGCAACAAAATACTAGAGTAATTCTACTCAGCCATTCCCCAGATATGTCTCTCAAAGCAAATGTCTTCTTAAATCTTTTAATACCGAATATTAAATGTGATCACAGGTAAATGGAGAGCTTCTTGATGTTTAATCACAACTGTTATTGCAATACAGGCTCATAGCTGTTTAGAAGAAGAATGCAGTGCAAAATCTATGCTTTTGATAAATTAAATGCAATCATACAATGGAAGAAAATTTTGCAAATACTTTTTGTTATCAGCATATGGCATAGGATTCCTAAAATCTTTTTTAAAAAATGTTTAAACTGACTAGTGCAGGGCAACGAATCGCATTTAAAATAAAAGTGTGTGTGTGTGTGTGTGTGTGCGCGCGTGTACAATGTATATTTATTATGTATATTTAAAGACACACACATATATATTTAGAAAATATGTACACATACACATGTAAACACACACACACACACACATATATATATATTTATAATATACATAAACATATTTAATATATAAGCATAACATGTTTTTTCTTAAAAATATACATGCATGTGTGTGCATTTATATATACATAATTAATATACACAGTGCACACACATATTTTATGTACACAAATTTTTCTATTTAACCAATGTTAAGTTTTCCTATTTAACCAATGTAAGGTTCATTTTTCATATTTTTAGGTCAATGCAAATGTTTTCTCATTATGCAAGACATTTTGAGTCACCAAGTGATCGTTGTTAGAACCACTATGTTAGACAATCCATCCACCCTATTCCTGAGGACAAAACTGAAATGATTTTGAAATGAAAGACATGATTTCTCACCTCTGCACATGTGGTGGTCTTTTAGCCATGGGCTCTTGCTCTTGTGGGGGCAGGTGTCCCCAGAAGTCAGGGAAGGCTAGGATGGAGTATCCAGCTATAGACTTCGTATTGGCTGCAGTGGTTGCATAGAGACGTGGATCATGGTTGGGAATGCAGATCCCGTACTTCTCCAGAAGCCTGTCCACCATACTAGAGTGACCTTCTTGGCCTTTCCTAGAGCAGTTGAGGTAATGCTTATGGAAGTCTCTCGTCTGGACGTGGTTTTCATCTTGGTTGGAGGGCAGCTGTGAGCCTCTCTGGTCACTCTGTGTCTCGTCGTTCAAATCTCCCTCCAGAGTGCTGTCATCATCCGAGCTTTCATCGACCTCAGAGCTGGAGTCCAAATCCTAGAAGACATGATTGTTAGAGAGAAGCTGCAAAGCTAATGTTGATTTTCAGCGGGAAAAAAATTCAAGAGCATCCATCCACAGATGTCAGCTCTCTATACTTTCGGCCACATCAGTAACTCTCGAATCAAAGGTGTAGGAGAAATAACGGCAAAAAAAGGAGACAAAGATTACAGTAAACATCAGCCACAAGATATCCTGTTTTCCCTCTGGCATCGTCAAACGCTCAGTGCGGCACTGCAGAATAACAACCCAAAATAAACAGTGAAGGAAATGAAAGCATTTTTAGAGCCTATTGAGAGAGGAAAGCCAAAAAAAGGATAAGGAATTGTTTTGAGGATGCAGCCCAAAGTGGTGCATATCACTTCCAGCTTTCTATTGACTTCAAAAGGGTGATACTGACAGCAAATAGGGTCGTCCAATTACAGTCTTTGACAGGCATAAAATGAACTGTATCAAAATAGCCAAGGGCCCTGGCTGCTTTTAGAGCAACCAAATAACAATTTAAGCTCACGCCTTGCGCATTTCCATAAATTTAGTGAGAAAAAGGCCCCTGGTCCAATTCCCAGGCTCTTCCCAAAGATGAATGTGAGAATGTCCAAGAAACACGATAGACATGATGTGCTGACTGGGGAAAAATCAGCACACACCGTGCCGTAAAAGCTTCCATCATCTGCGCTCACCTCCCTATGGAAGATCTTAGTTTCTGAACGCCGTCCCATGTTTGCTCTGATCTTCGCCGCAGTGCACATAAACTGTATACCATCAAAGTGAATTTGTTAGATACAAAACTTTAGTACTGCACCCTCTGCTATTTCATTGCATTTAAATTTCACTTTTTTCCCCTCTCCTCACACTCCTAAAAATATGTGTAAGCACAAAGACGCCACAACTTCCATGAATACCAATAGCAGGGGGTGCATTAATATAAATGAACCTTTGCTGTATAAAAACGTCTCGGGTTTGAGGCTGTATATTGCATCTCAGGGGGCTTGCTTTGTCATATTCGTTTTTCAAAACCACAAATAACACTAAAACAATGTAGCAGCACTGAGATGTTTTTTTTTTTTCACAGACTTATTTTAATCATGAACTTGATACAGACAAGCACAACGGCCCTTTTGATGAGCTCTGGGAGTGGGACTCTGGGAACGTGTACTCGGTTGCTCCTACAAGTGGGTGAGAGGGAAAAAAAGCTGAGATTCTTTTCGCAAAGGGAACGAACGAATCTGTTTGAGGTCAATTCAATTACACAATCCACCAACCATTAAAAGCTATTCATGCCTGTCGTTTTTGCAATCAGCATGGAAAATAATAGATAAATTAGCACAATTTTGACACATTTGGGGAAGTTTTCCGTAGCTGTCAAACTCAATTCAAAATGAATATTGTTAGCTAATAGGTTTGCAAATGCACTGAATCCCATTTGAGTTGCTACATACATTATGAACAATTCCGCAAAGTGTACTTAAAACTACAATCAAGCTACTCTTATAAAAAGCTATTAAAAAAGTAGTTAAACTGAATCTATCACATATAATACAATATAATAATTAGCATGCCTGAAAGTTCCAATTCAAACATTAAATTTGTTTATTGATTGATTTTAAAATGTAATTTAAATTTTAGTTTGTGAATTTTAATTTTCAATTACACTATAAAAATGTATTTCATATAATATTTAATACAACAGTTCTGTTTGGTTATTGAATCTGATTAGCTAACAGTCTTTTCTAGGCATGTGATATTCTAGTGCTAACAGCACTTAATCATTTCAACAATTGTATTACTCTGCTTACGGTATTTCGCCCAAACCGCCTAAAATCCACTATATTTTTTTAAGAATAATACTATTTTTGTGCCACAGAATGTCGAGAATGTACTTGTTTAGACTAAAAATGAGGTCTGTTAATAAAGAGAATGTCTATTTGAAAATTTGCTTCAACTTTTTTATAGATGTTAGCTGCAGCGCATCAGTGGATAAAAATGTATATATATGCACATAAAAATGGTTGGATGAAAACATGTTGTTGTTATCGCAGTCTCCACAATTTTGCTGGTTTTCTGCCTCATTAGTTTAGTTTTCTAATGTGAAACAGTGGCCTGGGACAGTGTTGCCAAAACAATTAAGTATACTTTGGAATTTACCTCAGTCAGATCTTTTGGAATGTACTACTGGCTCCTATGTCTCTATAGTGGTTAAACATGAGAATTAATTTTGGGTAAATGTGATGGAAAGTCATTAGTCTCATTAATTTGCACATGGTTTTGGCTAAAATCTCATCACGTTATATTTTACAGTATAACTTTAATGCTGTATATCAGAGTGCTGCCTTTGAATAGCTTGGAAACATTTATGATGGCTGTTATTTGTTTATTAAAGTGCCCCTATTATGGATTTTTGAAAATTACCTTTCATGTAATTGCACCATGTAACAATGAATCTAAAAGTGCAGTGTGTACAAAGTTACTGACTTACTGAAGAAAGAGTTGACTCTAAATTATTGGAACGAGAGGTTTTTAAAATGAATCCCAAGCCATATTGACGTCAACATTAAACATCAGTCTTTTTGGTCTGAATGAAAATGCAAATTTATTCTTTGCCACTAGATGGTGCTTTTGGAACAGTAAAACATGGTAATGCTGAACACAAAGCAGCACCACACTCATAAACGCTGTTTTATTGTTGGGAATTTCATTACCCAGTAGGGGCACTTTAAATATTATTATTAATGTTATTATTATTATTATTATTATTATTATTCAATAACAGTAGTATTTAATAACAATATTGAGAAATGGTGTGTGTTCATGGTGATCTAAAAATGCAGTAATACAATCATAACTTTTAATGAAGATGTATTGGAATAAGTATTGGAGGTTTGGGCTGTTAAACTAAGATTTGAATCTGTATCGGAAGGAAGTAGTTCCACACAAAAGAGGGTTTTTAAAGACACTCCATTGCTGTCTCTTTTTTATTTACACACTTGTGCCGTCAAACTGTGTATAAATGCAATACGACACTCACAGCCTACTGCCAAATCAGAGTGATATTACCATCAATTCAAAATTCATTTCATTAGAAATGCGCGTTTCTTCCCGCGGCTCATTCATGTTTTTTCCTTTGTTTTCTAAAATCACTACAATTGGTTCATGCACACAGTGCACACAAATAAACTCTTTACATTTTCGAATGTTGTATTACTTTATCAGAGAAAATGATATGCTATTTTGTTTCCACTAAATAAAATGCAAGTGATTGCGCTGGTGTCTTCGTGTCCTCCAGAGCGCACTTTAGCCTCTCCGCACAACTTTGGATATGCCATCATATAGGCCTACCATTGCATATTTATTGTTATAGTGCGGTTTTAATGTTTAAACAGAGATTATGATTGAACTGTTGTAGTATATTTATACACTAAGAAGGCTAAACTGATCAAACAACTTATGATGAGCACACTTTCTGCCGCTGGAGCCTGGTCATTAGGCTACTTAAAAAAAATTATTTTACGAACAAAAAATGCTTTAAACGTTTTTCTAGGCTTGATTAAAAAAAAAAAAAGAAATTTTGAAATTACACACAAAACTGAACTACCCAAAGCACACGGCTGCAAGTAAAGAAAGTCTGCGAGATACTCCGTCAATATGCGTTTCCCTATATATATATATATATATATGCTCTGAATGTTTATAATGTCTGGCTGCGCCCCTGGTCTGTTGTTCCAGATGAAATTTGTAGGCTTCAGAACTGGCCACTGCTGAGAATGAAGCACGACTGCCCCTACCGGTAATGTGTTTCCTGTGTCAATCCTTTTCCCTTTGACGCGCATTTCTAATGGCCACGTCTGTAAATGGTCAATTATACTGTACTGTAAATACAGTAAACTTGCCTTGACTAAGGAACTGTGGAACAAAACAAAAAGACTCATTCGTAGCGTGTCTTGGGCTTAGTCATCAGAGGAGCAAGGATGTTGGTGTCATGCTGAATGAAATGCACATCTAATTTCCAACTCCTGGCTGTCCTGTACAGTATCACACAAAGAGTGTGAGATCAAAGGGAAACATGTTATCCCGAGGCGAGTCCTCGGGGGAAGAGACCCTTCCGTTCCCCTCCCTCTGAGAACGCAAGCTCCGTGCCAATCTCGCTTTCTCAGGCTTATGCTTCACAACTCAACCCTTTATCTAGCCTGCAATATTTTTGACAGCTCTGCAGTTTTACCTGTGTTCTCTTTTACGGAATGCTAGCGTGACTCTATGAATTAAACCCGTTTAATCATGGCCTTTGTTTTGGCCCGAAGATTACAGGTGCAGCATCGTTGTCATGCAAGATTAATAGCGGGGAACTGATTGGCGTGAATGTCCTGCTGTAAATTCTTTTCATCTTGGTATTTTGCACAGCATGCATAATGCAGCGATGTGATTACAAGCCCTGCGTCCAATCCAGTCACAGCGTCTCCAGATCACAGTGGCATTTAATGATAATGGGAGAAATACATCAAAGACACGTACAGAGAAGGGGGAGTAGGATGGACAGTATGGTTTGATTGATTGAGCTAAAACCAAAAGAAAACAATGAAAAATTGCATAATGAACATTCAGATTGATGCATATTAGAATTAATAACAGGTTTTAAAAATTGGTTGTTCAAGGCTAGGGTTAGCAATAAAACAAAAAATTAAATTAAATAAAAAAATTACTTAAAGAAAGACATAAACATTCAAATTGATGTATATTATAAATGAGTATGGGATTAAATGAATGTAATATTTTAACCTTTTGATACTAGGAAAAAAAAAAAAAGATACACATGTTCTATATGAAATATGGACATTCAGATTGATGCATATTAGAATCATTTACAGGTTTTAAAATGTAGTTGTTCAATGCTAGGGTTTGCACTCACTAAAAATAATCAAATTAAATAAATAAATAAAATTAAATTAAAAACCAAAAGAATGAAATCATGCATAATGAACATTCAAATTATATATATAGTGTATTGAGTAGATTTTTATATTTTAACTATTTTATATTATAAAAGTATAACTAACACACACACACACACATAAATACCCACACACACACATACAAATGAAATTCAAAAATTACAATCCAGAAATAGTTTTATACTACTTTGAATGAATGGTTAAATGAATGGATGAATGAATGAATGAATTTTTCCACAATGCCAGCAATTGTAATATATTTAATAGAGCTGTAGTATAGTACTAAACAGAAAATTGTGCCTATAAATGGGGAAAATACTGTAGATCAAATACAAGATAAGTGAGTGAATAATGACATTTTTGATATTGGTTGAACTATTTCTTTAATAACTTGTCATTATGAGAAAGAAGCATGTGTTTCTGTGAATTGCTTGGCCTTTACGTCTAGAGTTTGCAGAAGAATTGATTTTAAAAATGTTAAATTGAAACAAAAAAAGTGAATTAGTAGCTCGTCATTTCCTTTGGAGACCTGAATTACAACATCAATACATGCAGGAGGAAATGAACCAAGGAAAAGCCGCTTTTTAACAGCAGTAGTACATCATGTTATATGATTTGAATTAAAATAGTGGCAGCGTCTGAATAAGGAGGGAGTTGAACGTCAATGAACCGGAGGTGTGTTGACATTTCTATTAGTTTGAACTCATCCGCATGCTAAAGGCAGCCACGCAGGGATTTCTGCAAGACAGCCGCAGGCGTGTTATTGTGCTGCAAGAGGAGCCGTCAATCAAAACCATAGCAGTCGCTCATGATGGGAAGGGTGGTGACACGTTTAAAATGAAGAGTCACACTGAACATATTATGGAACTTGAAATGTCATCATTCATTTCTGTCAATGGCCCTACGGTTGGCTGACCCGCAACAGGGTTAATACCAGAGGGGTAAAATCTCCAGAGATTCTGAAACAACCTATTAAAATGGTTTGATTATGTTTGATAATTTTTTCATACATTTATTTATGATTTTAGTTCAAAAACTGAAATTGCCCAGACTGAAAATATACATATATTAAAAAAAAAGAAATGTGAAAATATCCAATTTTCAATGTATTTGAAGAAATATTTACATGATTCCTAGATCACTATAATGTGTTTCCATAATTTAATGTGAATATTTAAATACATAAAAAATGATTTAAGTAGATTTCTAATTCACAAACTGAAATTAAAATATTCTCAAAGTGAAATATAATAAAACATACAAAAAGGACAAAATTACTCAAATTTAATCATTAAATAAATGTTGAAATATAGAAATAAATTGTTAAACACATAATTAGATTAGATTAGATTAGATTCAACTTTATTGTCATTGTGCAGAGTACAAGTACATAGCCAATGAAATGCAGTTAG
>JAUMHE010000085.1:5605218-5630028 GCA_032359235.1 Enteromius mattozi | reverse complement strand
AATAAAAATTAAATTAATATATTTATATATATATATATATATATATATATATATATAAACACACACACACACACACACACAAGTATATATTATACAATTAATCAGTATTGTATAATATTTTTTACTGTTTAAAGCAAATACAAATACATCAGTATTTAATAAGTATAACAATAGAAATGTTTACATTATATATACACATTTGAACTAATTATTGATTAAATATATTTTAATAATAATAATAAACCAACCACATTTGTTTCTTTAAATGAATATTCATTTGCAGAGATAAACTGAAGCTGAAATGTATTCAGACCCTCTGCTGAATACGCTTCACAGACTTTCATCTGATATGACTACAGATCAAAACATAACACTAAAATCACTATAATTTTACAACTATCTCTGCTAAACCAAAGGACTGGTTATTTAAAAATGTTTTAAAAAATGGCGTTCAAGGTATCTGATTTGGCGTGAAAGCAAAGTAAATTAAGCATGTAATAAATGATGACAAGTCATATATTTTAGTGTTAGGTTGTGAAGTAATACAACCCAGTTTATGAGCACTAATAATATTAATGGCAGCGTTGCTAACATGTCAAAACCACGTTTAAGTTTTACAATGTAATTTGCTGTTAGAAGAAGTCATCTTACTTTACAAAAAGCTCATTTAAAATGATTCAACTGCTCTCGAAGCGCCTCAAAACACGCAGAAACCATTAAAAGCAGACCACCATAGGCTGCTTTAAGATGCTTTTTTTTTTTTTTTTTGAACCAGGTTTGTACATATAACAGACAGATGATACTAAACCACTGCTGTAATCTCTTACATCACCTGAGGGTGTTTTCCTGTGATTTTCACAGTTTAAAACTAATAAGATAGTCGAAAGGGAGTGACAAGGAAGTGCGAGAGCAACTGTCCACTTGAATCTGGGCGTCTTGAAGATTAGCATCATCTTATCTGCCAGGCCAGACTGAACAGCAAATAGGCTCAGCGTTACGGAGTGTTCGAGCCACACGCAGCTTTCCGTTTAGAAGCGATTCAGCAAGTCAGTAAAGAAGCTAAAGTTAGTGGTTAGCACGTTAACATGTTAGCAAACAGAGCAGAAAGTCCTGTATTAATAAGCAGGGACGGGTCACAGGCAACACGTATCATTCCGCCGGGTATAACAAGTCAAGTGCGCTATTCATTACGATAAACAGATAATCATTGCGTTCGGTCCGTTATCAGCCTTCCCAGCTCTCTGGATACCTTGCTCGAGATAAAAGCAGTGGGAAACTCATTAGTGCGTACAGCCCAGCAGGAAAACTCTTGCTTGTGTCCGGATCTATAAGTTATTGTGTGAAAACTGTGTGAAGATCAACAACAATAATGTGGACTCTTGGGCTTTGGAGTATTAGTGAAGCACATGTGGTGGTGATATGCAGTGAGTACATACAGAGGTGAACGCTAACACGCTTCACTATGCGGTATTGAATTGAGCAGCCACGATGGGCAGGGTTGCCTGGGCAACCACCTCAGAGCTCCCTGCAAAACAAGTGAGTATACACTATTGTGGGTCAGCGAAGAGTAATCTGCTGCTCTCTGGCCAAGCATGTCTTCTGCTTTTTGTTTTCCTTTGCTCTGTTTACTGCTGTACAGGTTCTGACCTTGTTCAAAGAGAGCATTTGCATATGATGACCTAAGTTAGTCGAAAAGAAACACGTCTGCTAAAAGAGGGTTGTAGGTAGTTGATTTATGCGCAATACTGCTGTACAGCATAACATGACCGTTCAGAAAAACACATCCAAATCAAAATGGCCTCTGAATCTGGTTTTAAAACAAGTGCTTTCTGACATCGCCTGCTTTCACAAGGACTGGTCTTGTCATTTGCTGCACAGCACAGATCTGAACAATCACAGTTTGCTCTGTTTTAGGGAGTTTGTATGGCTATGAAATGAAATAAGCAACGTGCATTTCAGGAATACAATTTTAGAAATTATTATATTTATATTTTATTATTATATTTTGAAATTGTTGTTATATCAGTATTATTATTGCGTCTATGTGTATATATATAGATTCACAATTTATATTTATATATTCAGACTTATAAGTCTATATATAATATAGACTTATATTAATATATTAAATATAACTATTTGAAAAAAGCAGAAAAAATAATGACTATTTTTACGGGGACACCAAATGTACCCCCAATAAAGAATCACCCATATATCATTTTAAATTAAACTATAATTTAAATGTAAAAAAAAAAAAAACTTCAAATGTAGACATTTGTCAAGTGCCATTATAATTAAAGTTGGACTTTTGTTTTTTTATCTAGTCTATATATTTGTTTATAATTGTATTAATTTATGAAAAGCAACCTGATGCTTGGAGGGAATCGGTGAGAGGTGTGGATATAAACACTTCCCAGCTCACATACTCTACATTGCACTATTCTTGCTATCGAAGTCTAATAGTGGAAAATTAGAATATATTGTGTTGACATTGAAAGAATTTTCTAGAGTCATTAAATGCCCAGTGCCTATGTGATAACAACGGCAAATTTGGTCTGGCCGATAAGGACTTTGTCAGGCACTAATAGCCAGAGGCAGTGTGTAAAGGCTAAATATCTCTAGTGGGACAGACTCAGTGTCCCTAACGGACACACTGCGAGAGGAGAATAATAGTAACTGTTGGGTGTTTGGCAGTGTAATAAAGAACCTGGCTTAAAAACCTAGGGAACATAAACCTTACCAAAAAGTCCTAAATCAGCATCCCAGTCATCGACAGGCCTCCCAGGAAGAGGAAAGCTGAAGGCGCTCTTATCTGAGGTCAGTGGAAGAGGGACTTTGGGATTGCACTTCCTCATCAGTTGGATCGCCGGCTCCACCAGAGATTCGAGGCCTTTCATGGTCAAGCAGGTCTTCAGATGATATGCAATCGGTTAGAAACACTTCAAGGCGCTACATGTGATCTCTAAGCGACATCTCCTCTGGGCAAAATATGCATCAGAAGCTAAAATTCACTTCTTTACAGCACATTAGCAGACAGTTGGAGCATCTGGTAATGACTGGGGCCGATTTGCTTAGCAAGGCCGATAAAAATCACAGTGTGATTCAAAAGGCAAATAATAAAAGCATTAGGAATAGAGAAATGTAATTACACAAGGTAGTAAAAAAGTTCAACTGCACAAAAAAACACCAAGATAGGAGATGTAACAAGAACATTGGGACCAAATAGTGGGCTGAAATATCACCTGAGTGGTCTGGAAGAGAAGACTAATGCCACCTTCGGCGACCAGGGCGTCTCTGCCCACAGCTGAGTTGGCGGCACGTTGCAGACAATGAAGTAGGGCTCTACGAATAGGAATGTTCTTAAGGTTGACGTCATTGCTGTGCCAGTCATCGTACAGCTTCAGAAGATCTGCGATGTAGCCTTTCACGACAGCAGTCCGACAGTTGACCTCTTTAGAAGAACATAAAGATAAGAATTAAAAAAACGTTTTATAATACTGGATGTTTACAATATACAGTTTGTATGAAACAGTCAAAGAAATGCAATCAAATTTAGCATTGATTTGCATATTTTAGCAAGTAAAAATCCTGTCTTTTTAATAAGAAATGCACATGATTGCCTGCTGAAGGAAAGCTTGTGCTGGTTAGTTATGTTTTGCAGCTGGGATGCTGGTTTGAGCCCATTTAATCTGGTCCTTTGCTGGTTTAAGAAGGTCCTTAGCTGGTTTAGGCTGTTGCTTAGCTGGTTTAAGCTGGACCTTTGCTGGTTTAAGATGGACCTTAGCTGGTTTAAGTTGGACCTTTGCTGGTTTAAGTTGGTCCTTAGCTGGCTTAGGCTGCTCCTTAGCTGGTTTAAGCTGGACCTTTGCTGGTTTAAACTGGTCCTTAGCTGGTTTAGGTTGATCCTTTGCTGGTTTAAACGGACCTTTGCTGGTTTAGGCTGGACCTTTGCTGGTTTAAACTGGTCTTTAGCTAGTTTGGGTTGATCCTTTGCTGGTTTAAAAGGACCTTTGCTGGTTTAGGCTGGACCTTTGCTGGTTTAAGCTGGTCTTTAGCTGGTTTAGGCTGGTCATTTGCTGATTTAAGCTGGTCTTTTGGCCAAACATCAGCTAACCTAAGAATTAACCTCACCCTAAGAATTGTTTTAAGCCAGATCAAAATTTTTACTACTGAAAAACTGCTGACTTGTTATTTACAGCAAGAAAATATAAGTTAAAATGTTTTGCTTGACCAAAAACCTTCAAAATATGATGCTTCTTTAGAAAATACATCTGGCAAACAGTTTTTGCTACTACAAACTTAACTTTTAAAGCTAAATGCTAATGATAATAAAAGTAGTTAGCTACACTATGAGATCTTAACAAACCCACAATGAAGCTAACTAATATTTTGCTATTAAAAGACAAAATAAACCACGCAAACCTTTAGGAATCAGTAAATCATTTGTTTGAACCAGTCTGACATCCTGAAATGTTTTGTCAGAATATGCTTATCTAACAACCACAGCTTAAAGGCTAATCATAATGAAAGCAGCTAGCTTTACTGCTAACAGCTCTAAAAAAAAAAGCAATAATGACAAACTGAGACTTCTGTGAATCAGTTAATCATTTCTGTTTGGAAAAAAAAAATCACCTAAACAAATTGATTCATTAAAACAATTAGAAAATGCTAAATACAGTGCACAAAAAGACAGTTTAGGAGTATGTTTATCTTCTACACTTTTTGTTAGGAAAAGCAAAGAAATGACTCAACTTTTATTACCACTGCTGGCAGAATATGAGTCTAGGAAAAAAAAAAACACTGCACATGCGCAATAGCATTATTATTTGTCTGAGTCTTAATGTACCAAAAAAGAAGCATATCATTCATCATCATTCCCTCCAAGTCCTTTGTCCAGAAGGCTCCTGAATAATTAAAGTATAAGAGGTTGACGTCCATTTAACAAAGAACACAGTGTCCATTTGAATACACGCCAGATTTGTTTTTGAGTAGAAAACAGCTTTTTTGCTTGCTAGCATGTTAGAAATCGCCTAATACTTATTGGAAGCATCTGTATGTATCATTCATATTCAAATTGACCTCTCTTTCGCTCTCACTTTCTCATGTCACGCTCTGTTGTGCTGTTTATTAATAAAATGTAATAAGAACATACATCATTCGGGCACTAAAGAGCCATATCAACAGAATGCAATAACACTGGGATGATGGAGAGGGAACAAAAAAGCATGTGACTCTGCCTGTCAGAGCGAAAAGATTTCTTAGTATGGCACAAAAGGTTAAATGAGATCAAAAACAAGATGGCGGAGAAAGAGCCACTCTGGGCGAAGACTTAATTTCCGTTCTTTAAGACAGTGACAGGTCTGGTGCCTGAGGTAAGCGCGATTGTGTCTCACAGCACCTCTTATTCTCCATGTTGTCAATCAGTATATCGTGAACAAGAATACGGTCACTAGTAAGGGTCTTCTTGTACTAAATATTAGGACACTGATGGCTCAATTTCTTGCCGCGCAATTACGAGGTCACACACAATATAACTAGTATCAATAACTTCGCTGTGTAACATGCATCATACATCTTTGTTGTAGCTGTTAAATGTACAGTGTCATTATGAAATATAAGATTGTCCTTCATTTTTTATTAAGATGAACAATATTAGAACATTCTATAATGATATATCTATAATATTCATATGTTTTTTTCAATGACTACTGCAGTAAAATAGCAAGCAGACTGAATCTAACATTTGTTACTATATTTCTCCTCCTCTTACTGTGACAGTTAGGTTTCCTGTTTAAACGTAAAACATTTCCTGTCAATTCTAATTGAGAATACTGAATGAGAAGCAATAAAACACCAAGGACGCAATTCTTTGTTAATGCCAAGAATCTGTATCTTAGCAACCAAATTAACTTCTGATATTTAATATAAAAATGGTGCCATTACTAAAGCTGTCCACTAGGAATTAAAAAAGCGAACTCATTTAGTCACATCTTCAGATGAACCAAAAAAATGGTATTAATAAAAGAAATTGGTATTCAGTGCTTCATATGAATAAATCTTTAATTAGAGTGTTTTTTTACTGAATTATACTGAATGAATTATCCTGAAAAATGTTTTGTGTTGTCAGCCATCTTGCATGGATTTTTCAGTTTGTTGCTTATAGAATGGCCTTCCCTGCAATAAAAAAATAAATAAAATACATTTGAAAAAATGCATGCAAAGCTGCCTTATATAACACAATAGAAAGTTTTCATGAAAATCTAAAAAATAAAACAAAAAATCAAAATGTAAAAAATATCAAAATAAATGATAAGAATGTAAAAATATTAATAGTGCATAAATAAAAATAGAGAAAAAAAAAAGTAAAATAAAACTAAAAATATTATAAAACAATAGCCTATGTAAAAAGATACTATATAAATATAATTAAAATACAACAAAATTATACAATTCTAACAATTAAAGATTGACATATAGCATGCAAAAATACTAATAAAATAATTATATAATTATATAATTAGACTATAATAAAATCATTAAAAATATATATTTTTATAGCAAACAAACAAATATGTGACCCATAAGTGCCACTTTTTGAGTTTTATACATCATCTGATAGCTGAATAAATAAGCTTTTCATTGCTTTGTTATGATACAACAATATTTGGCCAAGATACAGCTATTTGAAAATCTGGAATCTGAGGGTGCAGAAAAATCTAAATATTAAAAAAAAAAACTTTAATGTTGTCCAAATGATGTTCTTAGCAATGCACATTACTAATCAAAAATTAAGTTTTAATATATTTACAGTAGGAAATTTACTAAATATCTTCATGGAACATGATCTTTACTTAATACCCTAATGATTTTTGGCATAAAAGCAAAATCGATAAAATTTGACCAATGCAATTTATTTTTGGCTATTGCTACAAATATACCTCACCGACCCTTAGATTTTGTGGTCCAGGGTCACATATATTCAAATAATCTGGAACCAACAACCCCCTCTGACTGTACTGCTTGCTTGTGATTAATGCTATGCAAAAAAAACAAAAAAACAAAACACTGTCGCTTGTTTATCTATCAGCAAAAACCCATTATCAAACTGCTTATTCAAATTAACCAAATGTTTGCTGCACTGCACTAAACCTTGAGTCCTTTTGGGACCAACTACTTCATGTTGATCCGTTTTGTGCTTTCAGAAATTCACTAACAGCATTACAAACAGACAAACAGCTCTTCACAATTCTACTGGTGAAGTGGATATTGTAGTTCATGCGTACAATCAAATGGACGTATTTTTGTACCCACGACTTATGCAAATGTTTTTACAAGTCTACCTCTGGGACTTCACAAACACCTAAATCCGTTGCACAGGAAACAGTTACAATTAAATGGCCATTTGGTATAATTCCAAATGGACAGTCATGCATTTTAATGCCATTTTAATTCTAGCTCATTAGGGTTACATTCTACCTACCTATCTATCTATCTATCTATCTATCCAGCTATCCATCTATCTAAGAAGATTTGCTTCAGATGCACCATATGACTTCCACTGATCTCTTTCCAGGATTGAAGTGACATTATTAAATCAATGTTTGAAAGCCCATCTGCGAAAACTGTCAAAAGAATTTCCACTCTCCTCCTTTTAAGAGAAATCTTCCGAGCTCAGTATTCAGCTGGTTCCTCCATAAATCTCTCCAGCCGAAGAAGACACTCAGAAAAGGGACAGGGGGCTCTATGCGAGGGAGTTCGCCGGACTCTCGGCCCAAAGCCTCCTTGCTTCTGATGAAGGAGTTGGAAAGCGGCCAATCGCGCTGTGCACTCAGTGCATCTAATGGAGGCCGTGGCAGAGAGCGGCGGGAGTGTTTGCAATATGAAGGTCAACGGTATTTACTTCCTCGCGCGTGCAAAACAATCGGTGATGGAATTACAAAAGGAAATAAGGGAAAAAGAACAACACTTCCTCATTGTTCTGGGTATAGTTCCGAAGCCTTGGGAATAATATTTTATAATGGAAAGCCAGAAACTGTGTTGTGAATCTACTTCTTTGGCTTGCATCCCTCCCGAACTCCCAGTATGGGAGTCATGAACTTAAAAAAAACACTGCAGTTCCATGGCTTGTGCAAATACAGCAATCTGAAATATTAATGTCTGTGATGGTTTCTCTCAGACTTGGAGGATTTTCTGGTGCTGCTAGTGTAGCCAAAGGAGTTTCGCAGTGGAATATGATGTCTCAGAATATGGAAATGTCCTGTCATTGTGTACTCCGGAGATTCGGTGTCTTATAATCACTGTTACGAATGCCGCAGAGCAGATTTGATGTGTAGAAAACATGACAATACTTCTGTAAAGCTCGCTGGAGGAAATACGGCCACGTTAGATGATTATCAAGCGCTCGCGACATCCTCTGGAGAAATAAAAAGCGCGCACACAAAAGGCACAGACAACTTAGCTTCGCCCGACGGAGGAGAATTAATTGCGGCATCACTGGCCAGACGTGTTTCTTTTAGAGGAGGCTCCTAAAAGGCCCACAGAGCATTACGTTATTCACAGGCTCGCTGACTGCAGAGCCTCAACAGGTGCAGCGGCTGTGTTCTCAATAGGAGAGAGCAGGATGGGACTCACAGAGTCATACTGCCCCCTGCAGGATGATAGGTGAACTGGAGGTAGCGTGGACTAAAACGCAAGAGAATTGGGATGGATAAATGGCTGCATATGCTCTGCTTATCATCTATTTTGTTTACAGACCAAGAGTCAAAATTGTGCTTTGAGTTTGAATATGTGATTCCTGTGGAACAAAAGAAGCACTTTTGATCACGGTGCAAGGAGTACTAATATTAAAACTATATCTCATACTTGAGCAATAAAATGTGTAAAATGTGATAGATCAATGTTTATGTTCAGTATTTTCACTTTCATGGCAATGAAAAGAACCTATTCATTGTATATATTAATATATATATATATATATATGCGTGTGTGTGTGTGTGTGTGTGTGTGCTGTCAGGCCATATGTCAGAAAAAACTGATTTTCCTTTCCTATCTGCCGTTATACAGTGCTTGGAACACATGCTTTTTTTAACTGCATGTCCCAGTGCGCTGCACATCATTTCATAATTAAGCGCATTACATATAAAAAGCTGTGAGAAAACATGATGTGTGTCAGATCTGCATCACGTTTAGCAGTCAGCCGGAAAAAAAACAAAAAACAGATAAAAGTACTGCTGTGATGTCTGTTAATAAAAGAACAAAAGAAGAAGAGGAAATCAATAACCTTTGTAGCTTTAAGGATTCATTCAATTTCTGTATATTTCCTACTTGCTGAAGGGCACTGGTAGCTAAATATGGTGTTTATTATAATGGGTTTATGTGAAGATTGTTTAAAGTTAAAGTTGTTTTTAATTTAATTTAATTAAATTTTTTAAAGTTTAATAAATGTTTAAATTCATAGCTCTCATTTTTGAATAGATATAGTCAATGGTCAATTTCATAGAGACATCAGCGATACTTACCTTCAGTCATAAAAAAAGATGGCACTAAAAAAAATTTTACTCTACTGTTTGTACGTTAATTTTAATACTGCATGTCAAATTATTGCAATATAAAAATATATGTAAAACTTTTAATGTTAAGCGAGATTAATCGTTAATCGATTTTTCTTTTATTAATCAAGATTTGTTTAACTTATATATACTGTATATATTAAAATAAGTAAATACATTTTGTATATATGTTTAAGTCAATACATCAAACCATTGGAACAAAGCTATGGAGCAAAGCATGCTGGGAGAATTTGCCCCAGTATGTTCAAAAAAGTTAAAGCAAAAGAAACTTACTTGAGCGTAACATTGCAGCAAAAGCATCAACGGCCGCCCTGTGAAACAACAGAAAACACATCTGACATTAAAAAATGTATATGAGGCATTTCATTTCTACAGCGTCATGCGCACACCATTCTATCCCTCTCCGAACACGCATAAAGCTAAGTACCACGGGCACACATCCAGCTGCACTTAGCAATGGCGGGGTGCTGGAGAGGCTGACGCCTTATATATATATATATAAAAAGATTCCTGTCATTGTGATCATGAGCATTTATTTTGCAGTGACAGGGTTGCTGATTCAGCAGTCTACATATTTCTCTACCCAATATGTGCGGGGTGAACGTAGAATAATTATGAATGGCTTTGCAACAATCCGCCAATAAATATCACCACCGGTCTGTCGGGTTGACAAAATCCAATGCCTTGAAATATGGGCAGAGAGCAAGCTACGTTTTTGAGATGGAAAAGCTGGGCTTAAAGATTAAGAAATAGCTTAATCAAGAAAGAAAGAAAGGACCTCTGCTTTCTACATCTACACTTTGCTGCATGTGTTGTTGCGTAAGACCAAATCAAGTTGTCCATTTGGTACTGAGCCAAATAATGACTTCATTCCAATTAACCCAACCAATCAAAGCCCTAACCCAAAAATCAGAGCTATTATTGGTTATTTTCATGTTCTCCTTTCGTGAATCCCATTTAGCACTGTAGAAGAGATACTATTAATCATTTCATTGTGTCTCATTGTACGCTTGGGTTCTGAAAACCCACTGAAAAAGAAATATATCTTGGTCCTTCACATGTGCAGCAGCACAACAGACCTCTTTGTGGAATCTGCACAAACAATATTATCAAGCCAATTTTGACTCTCATCACATCACAATTGGAATCATCTCAGAGAGTTTTTGATAGGGGTCACACTGCAGCGATGGACTGCTCTATCGTCACCGCTGGGATCAAGACAAGACACTGAGCAGATCAATGTCAACACCACGTGTGTGGAAAACACATGCACTGTGAGCAACATCATTGGGCCTATTATCTGCGCGGGGGTATTTGGCTTTAAATGCTGCCCTTGTCATTCAACTATCAAGACTGCTATTGTTTGCTGTGCATGTAGTCTCAGACTCTAACAGTCTGTTCACGGACCATCTGGTGAATGTTCCACATAACTTTGGATCTGGAAAATTCTAATCTCTGCCGAACTGAGAATGTTTGAACTCATGGACTGAATTGCGGTATCCAATAGTATGCACTGCACTGAATATAAGGAAAAAGAATTGTGAATTTCAATAAAGTCTTGTCATTGTAATTTCATGTCGTTGTAATATCAGAATAGAAAGAAACTGAATGTCACCCTGTTAAGTTCTGCAAGTAGGAATAATAAGTAAGATTAGCAAGACTTTATTTTGGATGAAAAGAAAGATAGAAACAGATGAACTGATAGAAGTACAGACAGACTAAACGAATGACAAAGATAGAATGATGCAATGAACAAATTAAAGACAGACAGATACTGTACAACAAAAATAAACAATAAGAACAGATGACAGACATTACAAACAACAGACAGACTTAAGGAATGACAGAACAGACAGACAATAAAACTAAAGAATAATAAAACAATAAACTGAAGAAACAAACATATGATAGACAGATCTAAATAATTACTAAATGACAGACACATGGGATAGAATGAACGAACAAACAACTGATGTAACAATAGACAGAACTAATGAAACAACAACAGACAGAATGAACAAAAAAAAAATGAACAAAAAAATTATGAAAGAGTGATAGAACAGACTAAAAACAGCACAAACAACATACAAAGTGAACAATAGAATGAATGGAAGGGAGATTGATCGATAAAATAATTAAAATGAATGATAGAACAAATGATAAACAGAACCAAAAATTCTGAATGATACGACAGACAAAAGACAGGCAGAACAAACAAACAAACAAAGCAAACAACAGAATGAGTGACAGAAAGATTGCTAAAACTATAAATTGTTATAATAAATGATTGAATAACAAATTAACAAAAAAGAATGATAAAAGATGACAGACAGACACATAAATAGATAGATAGATAGATAGATAGACAGACAAATAGACATACAGACAGACAGATAGACAGACAGTTAGATAGATGGATAGATAGATAGACAGACAGACAGAGAGTTAGACAGATAGACAGTTAGATAGACAGACAGGCAGACAGAGAGTTAGATAGATAGACAGACAGACAGAGAGTTAGAAAGATAGACAGACAGACAGATAGACAGACAGTTAGTTACATGGATAGATAGATAGACAGACAGACAGAGAGTTAGACAGATAGACAGATAAACAGTTAGATAGACAGACAGGCAGACAGATAGACAGACAGTTAGATAGATAGACAGACAGACAGACAGAGATTTAGACAGTTAGATAGACAGACAGACAGACAGACAGACAGTTAGATAGATAGACAGACAGACAGAGAGTTAGACAGACAGATAAACAGGCAGACAGATAGACAGACGGTTAGATAGACACACAGACAGACAGACAGAGAGTTAGACAGATAGACAGACAGACAGATAGACAGTTAGATAGACAGACAGACAGTTAGTTAGATGAATAGATAGATAGACAGACAGACAGAGATTTAGACAGTTAGATAGACGGATAGACAGACAGACAGATAGACAGAGATTTAGACAGTTAGATAGACAGACAGACAGACAGACAGACAGATAGACAGACAGGCAGATAGACAGAGATTTAGACAGTTAGATAGACAGACAGACAGACAGACAGACAGACAGATAGACAGACAGACAGATAGACAGACAGTTAGATAGATAGAAAGACAGACAGAGAGTTAGACAGACAGATAAACAGGCAGACAGATAGACAGACGGTTAGATAGACACACAGACAGACAGATAGACAGACAGACAAACAAGAGACTTTAAAGCAGGGCTTTATCTCTGTGTTTCTCTGAGCACACCATGGGATGGTAAATCTCGAAAAGCTCATTGACTTACAGAAGTATGTAGCCGGACCCCTACAGTGTGCAACATTGTTAAGTCTCCATCACAGAGACAATATGTCACTCCCTGTTCACTAACCACAAGAGAGCACAAACAGCCCAGCGGTGGAGCAGACAGCAGCTCACTGACGCAAAACCAGCATTCTGTCCTCAAGATAGTCAAGTCGCTTTACCCACAGCCTCTCTGTTTGTGGACACTGGGAGCTCCATAAAGAAATCATATCATATCTCTCCTCTGCCGCTGTCGGAGTCTTTGAGTCACGCTGCTGACATTAATGCAAACAGTGGCATACTGCAATTTCAGAGGCAGGCAAATGCCATTGTTTCCCCAAGCTAACGGCTTGTCGCTTCTTTGAAATGACACGCAGTATCAGTCGGTAGGACTACGAGCATCGGTGCGCAGATGTTCCGCAGGGATTTGAGCTATGAGGCCGAGCTGTCAGCAGAAAGCCAGCACACAAATTTGGCAATATGGAAGATCTGTTGGTCTGTTCTGCCTGAGTATTTTTTCCATATTCATCAGAGAGTGAACAAAAAGAAAGTCTCAACGTAGATTCAAACTCTTTGCAGCACACTTCTGTAAAGGCCACAGAGGCCGTTTCTAACCCATGTATGTATTACAGAGTTATATGCTTTCAGGTGATACTGTCTAAAGGGACTGCATGTGAAGATGGAACAGTTTAGGACATTTATACTGAGTTTACATGATTTCAGCATGGGAAAAAAAGCTCTGTGAAGAGGGATACTGGTTATGAAAGTGCAACTTTCCCAGGCTGATCAGTTCATTGAAGTGCTTAAAAGTTCAAACACATAACTGCAAAATAGAGAGAAAACTATGCCTCAGTGGTCTCTGGCAATGTTGTTGCATGCTATGGAGACCTTAAGTGACGTTTGCAGAAAAATTAAACAATAAAAATCAACTTTTAAATGTACATGTGTACACACAATCACTGTGTAATTTTCTATCTAATTAAAATATTTAATTAATAAAAAAAAAAACAAGATAAATGGCAATTTACATTTTTTGGAGACCTATACCTTTAATATTATCATTAACACTTTCCCCGCCAATGACAGAACATTGTATAACATCTAACTCAAAACATGTTGCAGAAACAAGCATTCGCAGAAGTACATGAATATGTAAAATTACGCAATCATTAAATCTGTCTATGCCATTTATGTTTCAATTATTATTCGGGCTCTGATCCAGACAAAAATGGTCACCATTGACTTCCACAGTCGTTTTTTTTTTCTACTACGGAAGTCAATTGTGACCCAGAACAGCCTGGTTACAAACTTTCTTCAAAATATCTTTCTTTGTCTTCTGCAGAACAAAGAAATTCATACAGGTTTGGAACTACTTGATGGTGAGAAACTAATGACAGAATTTTCTTTTTTGGGTGAACTATTGCTTTAATAATATATAGATAATAATATAGTTTGTCTAATTATCAATCCATAATTTTGAATAAGTATTATGTAACATACATAATGGTAATTTTAATGGTGACATCTTGTGAACTTTAGACCCGAGGGAAGATATCAAAACCAAACTTTATAGTACTGAGGCAAAACACAGATAAATTTCTTCTGATGGAAATCTGAAACATTAAAGTGAAAGTCTTTCTGATCTCGAAACGGGTTGCAAATATCATCATCTGGCAGATAAAACGGCGCACACATGCTGCTGGCATCAGACGAGCCTTGTCAGGTAACTGTAGAGAGCCTAGAGAGGGCGCTGCACATACTCCTGCCAACTGTTGGAAAACTGGAGCGGTTCCATATCGTGTTTCTGATAGCTCCCTGCACACACACGCACACACAGCGGATTACAGCAGAATGCCATCTAATTACAATCCTCGCTCTCCTGTACGCTTCCTGTCCTGTGGGAATCCTGACATGGACGCACTAGAGAAGAAAATCTGCATGTGCACCAAGCCGGCAAACACACGTATCAGATGTGGGTGTAATCCAGTTCTAGTCTTACATTCAATATTGCAGTTTAATTTGACTTTATCTGCCTCAAAGAGCTGTGCTCCTGGAGTTAAGCATGCAGAGAGGGTCCTTAGGTTATCGCGTGGACTGGCAGAGGCATTGATTGGCTCTAGTCTTTAGTTCCGATTTAAGAGCAGGAGAAGCTCTGGCCACTAATTGGTCAGGCCGTCAATTAGACACTGATGCTTCACTTAACCTGTTGGCAGTGAGCACCAAATTAACAAGAGAATGAGGCAAGATAGCCTGGTGCTTCAGGGACTAGTGCAGGCAGGCATACCAGCACACTACTGTTTCTGCAGCAACCTCTATATTTTGTATACTTTGCACAATTGTGAAAATTGAGAAATGAGAAATAATTCAGCTAGCTGTTATTCTCCAAATAAAGCATGCAACATGACATCAAGTGACAACAATGTACCATATGTCTCTCATAAAATGGTTTCAATTGCATAATAATAGTATTTTTTTAATAATAAACACTATTAAGTGACATCTTCAGAAAAATAATATTATATATATATATATATATGTATATATTGTCCTGTACACTTACAAAAATATATATTTATTTTCCTGAAGATGTTATTTATTATTATTTAATTACTATTTATTAAGCATAACAAAGATATATATAATGATTTTTCCTAATTATGATTAGCATAACTACTGCTACTAATAAAATACATTTATGCTAAATAATAATTATTGCTAAGCAATTATTATTTTTATTATTACTGTTGTTGTACTTTTTAATTTGCTATTTTATTAATGAAATATTTCCTTTAATAATAATTACACCAAGAATGTTTGTGCACATAAAAAAAAAAATTAATTAATTAATTAATTAATACATTAATTAATATTTCAATGAACATGCAAGTTTCTTGTCCATTTCTAAAGTCTCTCACACATGCAATTCTTAATATTATTATTATTTTATTTATTTATTTTTTTAAATGCAAATGTACCTTTAGGGTCTCTTTAGTACAGTATGTGGTATGTACTGCTCACTAATCCATATTAGCAAGTTTAATTTTAAATAAATAACAGGAAAAAAATTACAGTCTGAGATAAATAAGATAAAAAAGATGTAATAGATAGATAGATAGATAGATAGCTTTATTCATTCATATTATGTTGTGATTTCTTATTGACAACTGATCTATTTTTATTCCCCCTACAAAGTGTGTAGGGAGCAGTGAACACTATCTGAACGCAGCTTGGATGAGGGTCTGCTACTCTGTGCAGCATCAGGACACACTCAACAAGTGCGGCACCCTTCATGTGGGAATTCATTTCCTGTCACTGCAGGTCAAGCACTGTTTACCCAAGTTAGACTAGTAACTGCCAATCAGCATCCAGCTAACACATATCTATGCAGCGCACAGTTTGCCGAACCCCAGTAAACAAGCATCTTCTGAGCATTTCAATGAGCAGGCTTGCTATAAATGAGTTGTACTGTGCATGCAAATTTCCCAGGACAGGATTTGATCTATGAGTAACAATATAAGACACTAATTATACAAGGCCATTGCACCGACGGCTGCATCCTACAATTGTGTTAGCATTTCTGCTTTGATAATATGTCACACCACATGCAGCGCAGCAAACAAATGCACAACCCCCTACAGTCGCCTGCTAATTTCAAAAGAACCCACCCACTTTCCTTTATATGGAAAGCACGTGTTCAGCAAGTTGTATATACAACTCCAGAAAAAACACTTAGAAATTATGTTACGAAAAATCTTAATCTAAAGCATAAGTTCACTAAAGCAAGAAATGATTTATGAAATCTTCAAAAGAAGACGAAAAAAAAAAAAAATACTAGGCCTTTCTTGCCATTTCTGATAAACAAGCCTCAGCCTTGGAGCACAAATACATATTTGAGGGACTGGACTTTAGGATTATGTTGTGGCCTTTATTATAGCAAGGTAAGTGGAGCTGCACCTGAGGCGAGACAAGAGACTCACATTGTGAAGAGACTTTAAATTCAGTCTCCTGACCTTTTTACTGAAACTATTTACTTTTTACTTTTACCATTTTACTGAAAGCCAAATCATGTATGTACATTTAATAGACCCCACACTCAGATATTGATGTTTAAAATTGGATCTTACATATACAATCAATCAAATCATTCCATCAATCAATCAATCAATCAATCAATCAATCAAATATTAGAATATTTATATTTATTATTTAAAAAATAGTAGTAGTAGTAGTAGCAGTATTTGGGCTAAACTATAATAATAATAGGCAGACGTATAATAATTAATAATACTAGGTAGAGGTATAACAATAATTTTATTAAACTATATATAGATATATATAAACTATATATCTTTAGATTAGTTCTAATTTGGGTTTAGCATTAAAAAAAATATTTTATTGCATTTTATTCTACTATTATTATTATTAAAAGTAATAGTAATAATGATGACGATGATGATAATAATAATAATAATAATAATAATAATAAAGAAATAGTAGGGTCAATTGATAAATTGATATTTCTCCATTTTAAAGTATTTTTATCATATGAAGTGGCCATACATGGACTATATATTATATGAATTAACAACAACAACAACAACATCAATTAATGAATTAATTAATTAATACATATATACATATATATACAGTAATTAATTAATTTATTTATTGATTATTGTTGTTGTTAATAATTTTGGATGTTAAACCCACATGTTTTGAATGTCTTTTTTTCCCATTAATCCATGTATGGTCATTTTATATGAACAAAATTATTTCAAATTAAGAAATATCTACAGTAAAAGTCAAATGCCAAAAAAAAAAAAAAAAAGGGTCAGGGGTTGAAGTCTATTTAAGTATCTTATATTTAATATTTTATTATAAGTAATTAAATCAGTGTACTATCAAAATAAGAGCACGTCTATGTTGTCCATACTTCTTTATTTACACTAATGTACTCAAAGCAAGCATGTGAGTAATGTAATGTAATGTAAGTGTTTTCAGCACACAGAACTGTTCTTACTGTCAGGCAAGATCAGCATATGCCAATGACGCACCCTCACGACATGTGATACTCACTTGACGGTGCGTGGGTGCTTGGTGCCGTGTGGAGATATAAGCTTGAAGACCACATCCAGCCCTCGGTTCTTCCCCAGGAGTTCGGCCGTGGTCACTACAACACCAGATACGTGATTAACACAACAATAAAAGGTCTTTGCAACATTGCTGAAACCAATACTACAGAAAAAATTGCATTTCATTGCACAGTATACTAGATCCCCTGTCAGTCTTGTGCAGGGGCGATCGTTCTCCACAAGGATAGACTTAAGGGGGAATTTTAAGAGACCACTGAAGTCCGAATTTCACCCTTATAAACAAGGCATGTGCCCAGATGATATTTCTCCTATTAATACATTGTGCTTGCTACAAGGCTAGCTAGCTAGCATCATAAACACTGACGGTCACTGCGGACCAATCTCTTGGGCGTCCCAGACTGCACATCTAGTATTTAAAAAAAACCATATATTTCAACTTTTATGATAAAGCATAAAAGACTTCTGGATGCCTTTTCAGAACGGTACATTTCTCACGGTCACAACCTGAGAGCTGAACTTCCTGCGCCGCTATCATTCACAGGATGGCTGTCACATAACTGATAAACAAACCTCAGACTGCATACAGCAAAATCCCGGCTGCATTTGAAATAAAAACTAGCAAAGGCTCATTTGCATTTTATGGCCGATTACCCGTTATCGCATTTTGCACTAGTGGAATCTCATACAAAGAGTAAATCAAAGGTTGAGGCCAACCTCCCACCGCCCCATGCAGAGCAAAATCACAATATATTCTTCTTTAAGTTCGATTTGAATACAGCGGGTGCATAAATACAGTAATAGTGGAGTTCTAGGGCAACCGGCACAATAAGTGCTAACACTTGGCTTGCAATTTCACCTGAACACTTTAGAGCAGGAAATGTGTTATAAAAGATGGGGAAATAACTACAGATACAAAGAAGAGAACGGATGCGCATCAAAAGAAGCTATTTTATGGGAATTATGTTAAACACAGAGGTACATTTACAAGTAGAAAGTAGAGTATGATATGAGAAATATGAGAAATGGGACGAGATTTTTAGTATAGAACTGGATTCTGAAACCAGCTAGGTACTTATTTTAGATGAAACTATTTTATGACTGTTTTCAATTTGGTTACACTATCATTCAGTAGTTTTTTATTTTTATTTTTAAGAAATTAATAGCAAGTATGCATTCAATTAATTAAATGTGACAAAAAATTAAGACAAAAGCTTTTTAATTTTAATTTAACCTATATATATTTATTTATATATATATATATATATATATATACTTATATAAAGAAAAGCAAAGCAAAAACATTTTTATTTAGGTTTTTAAGATTTATACTGTCACCCCAAGTGCAAAATTGATTAAAAACTTACAGTTTTTGAGTCAAAAAAATATTTAGCTGGTTTGACTATGTGTAAATCATGAAATGAAAATGAACTGATGTAAGATCTGACTCACCAGAGGAGCAGAAGACTTTGAGAACCCAAAGACATGCCGCGGCTCTCCGGGCACTCTCTGTATTCTGCCGCAGCAAACCCAGAACCACTAGAACTGCATCTGCCTTCTGTGCTTTCAGACCAATCTGACGATCTGAGGGAAATAAGAAAATTATGTTCCTCTTTGACATTCAGAAAATGTGCATTTGTAACATCTTGCTTTGACAGCGTTTTGCTCACTACAGGGATCTGGGAAGGCAAAAATTGTGAGCTGTTGGCAGCTGTGATGAAACAGATTGCTTTGGTTTGGAGATCAAAACCACATTCGCTGGGATGTCTAATAGGGGAAATTGGGATATCAAAGGGACAACATCACTTTCAGAATCAAACTTCAAAAAAATCTGATTATTCTAACTGTGATCCCAAGTGATACACGAGATCAACAGTTTCAAGTGAACACAAAATCATAACAAAATCATTTTTCATTTTTAATGCACATTCCTGGATTTACTGTGCAAAATCAGTTGAGAAACAAATGTATTAAATAAACAAATAAATTAATAATTAATATTAAATAATTAGCAATATTTTAAAAGATACCAAAAAGCCATTATTATTTCTACAGTGACTTTTACAATAAAGCATTGTTCAGATTTTTTTTAAAGAAATATTTTTAACAGGAAAATTTTTTTATTAAAATTTTAGAAGAGATATATTATTATTATAATTATTATTTTAGCATTATATATATATGTATATATGTTATGTTATGTTATGTTGACTTTATATATTTTTTAAGCCATAAAGATAATTATTTAGCAATCAATAGAAACCACTGTTACAGTATTTCCATACAGTACATCAACTATTTATGAAACTGGAACTAGTGCAGATCATTGCACCATTTGAAACATTCAGTGATCTCTGCTTCGTAAATGCAAATGGGTTATTGAAAAGTCTGTGTGGGATGAAAAACGCTATCTATAAAAACGCACCGCCCAGAGAGAAACGCAACAGAAACCATTCAAACTCAACATTCCGCAGGCCCACCATGACTACAAGCGCTCACAAAAACAGCTTGAGCACAAAAAAATCCCAGTTGGGGAACTACTTTACGCTATCAACAGATGGAGTTTGTTTTTAGACGTGTTTTGTCTAAATGGCAAAGGGAGACGTGAAGATGAAGGAAAACATACCCTGCTGGTTTGACTCACCCTGTTGCCAGGGTTCATTAGGATAGACATCAAAGTGCAAGAGTGGAACGCTGACAGACACGAGATCCAGCGAGGGATCAAACTCTGACTTCTTAAGTTACACAACATCTAAACACTGACCGTGCATGTGCTCAGACGCCGACCTTTGACCCCTCAGGATTGAGGGCTTTTACCTGACCCGACAGCGACCCTACACATGCTGTCTGCGCCCTCAGACGAGATGTGACTTACGGGCGCTCTGCACATTAGAGACGTCTATTTTTGGCGAGGTGCTATTTATAGCAGTCCAGCAATGAACTCAGAAATGCTCAGCACTAAAGATGATTAAATTATAAATCATTATGAGAAATAAGACTGTCTCCTGCAGTGTGAACCACTTAAAATTAATGAGTTGAAGAGGAAAACGTGAAACTGAATTGGAATTGAACTGATATGAGGACACTACACCGTCTTTCTAAATCAAGTTTATGGAGCCTGTTATTTTTTCAGCCCACACTGAAAACTGAAATGTTGTGGTGAAATGAGAAAATCACTGCCAATCAAAAAATATTTTAAAATTTAAGCTAAAACAGAAAATGCTGTCACTACTATTTATTTATCCTCATATTTCTACAAACCCATATTCTTTTTTTTCAAGTAGAGAGGTTAAAAAATATTTAAGCATATATTTTATAAAAGTGAAATTGAAGTCACAATTCATTACTCATTGCTATAGTTAACTAAAACCTAAAATATTAAAAAGTATTTTCTGTAAGTGAAGTAAAGCTGAGCTAAAATATAAATGTACTGTTAAAAAAACTTAGATAGATAGAAGTAATATAAAAATTTATATTTACATAAAAATAAAAATTATGTGAAAAGTAAAATTGGTGACTAAGATAAGTTAAAGTACTAAAACAGAGATTTAAAAAAACAAAAAAAAATTATTAAATTAAATAAAAAAAAAACTAAATAGAAATATTAAATTTTATTTAAAAAAATTAGACATTAAATATTACATTAATGTTAATATGTACATAAATATAAATATTGCATAAAGAGTAGAAATGGTGCAATTAAAGTAAATAAGTTTAGATATTAAAATTACTTAAACTGAGAATAGAACAAGAAAAGTAAATAGAAGTATTAGATATTTGATAAGATATTAATGTCAACATACATACATACAAATACATGTAAGCAGAAATGGCGTCTTTAAAATAACTTAAATAAGTACTAAAATAACTAAAAAATATATAACAATTATAAATAACAAAGCTAAAATATTAATAAATTCTGTCATTTTATTTTTAAAAAATAATACTTAACTTTTTTTTTCATTTGAGAAGCTCAGAGAATAACTGCATCCCAAATGATATATTATGCACTCAACCGTGTAGTGTAAGAATTTGTGACGTAATTAAGGCTGACACAGCTAAGTGCATGAAGTGTCCAATAATTCTTGGTTATTTAAGTGCATAATCTTGGTATTTAATGTGCACTTATCCTTTTTTAAATGTTCTGTGTGAATGCACTTCTTACACTATTTAACCTACAAAATGTCACATGAAGTACATGATTTGGGACACACCTACTGTAATGTTTTCCTGAGAATGTTGAGCTTTTTTGTCACAAGTAACACCAAACTCAAATAAAATTAAATGTTTGTCAATCATTAGTTTGTCTCCTCCCCTTCTCTCCAAGCCCCGCCTCCTCATGACTCACCTCTGTGGCCCACCTTGGCCAGCAGGTGCAGCAGCGGCAGGAGGATGGTGTAGTTAGGTGTGAAACTGCGGGCTGAGTTCACCAGGGCCGTCAGCAGGGCTTCGCTGCCTCCTTTCGAGATCATGTGATGAATCCGTCTGTCTGTGCCTACAGGAAACAGCCATCATCATTTTACAAAATGTCAAATTTAGGCTGATAACAACTCATACGCCAAGCCGCAGCGCCACTGGCGTACTATCGCAAGATGATGTCTGGGTTTATTTTCTACTTTCTTTCAGAACTTCTGAAAATTCGTGCTGATTAGAACTTTGTGCTGGAGGCTGGTGAATAAATTTGGCTAATTAACTCGCAGTGAATTAATTTCAGATTACAGGATTAGTATAGTACTGTTCCACCTCTACAAGAGTATTATTCAATAGATTTGTTGGGAAATAATAGACAAGAATAAGGCCAAGATATGGAAATAAATAGCATTGAACAGTTGAGTTTATATAATTAGATCCTGAGAGAAATTTGAATTGTTGCACGTCTCCTTTCACTATTTTCAGTGTTATTAAGACTGCTTTAAAACATTTGGTTTTGAAGGTAATGCCTGCATTGTCTGCATTGTTTTGTTTTGTTTTAATTTAATTAAAGTTTTAACTTAATTGAATTGAATTGAATTATGTTTCTTTAGGTTATGTCTCATTTTTAGAGTCCTTAAAAACAAATACAACAACGTTGGGGAGGAAAAAAAAAAAAAACATTACTAGGGGCAAAATTGTTGGTTTGTGGAAATGACACCAAAGATGAAAGTTTACAAATTTTACAAAATTTTACATTTTTTTTACAAAAATACAAAATTTTGTTCAACAAATTAAATTGACCTACGTTTATGTCTCTCTTAGATCATCCTAATTTAAAAAATGTATGATATAAAATTGCTAAATTATTATATTACATTACATTACATTACATTATATTTTATTATATCTAATTTATTATATCTATATATTTATTAAATCAATAAATCAAATAAATACAATTGTAAACAATTTAAATAACATATTAAATTAATATTATACAAATAGTACTTACATTTTGTGCAATAAATTAAATTGGCCTGTTTATTTCACTCTTTGTTTAGACAAACAACAACAAAAAGTATAATTAAAACAGTGAAGGCAAAAAAAAATTAAAATAAATATTAAGTTAAAATCAATACATCAAATAAATACAACTTTAATAATAACTTAAAGAATATATTAAAAAAATATTATTCAAATAATGACAAATCAATATTTATATGTTAAATATATGTTATACAAATCAATCCATAGGACACAAAGTGCCCAACGTTGGAAAACACCCATTATAAGTGGTTTGTGGCTTTTATTGGACACGCCAAGTGGTTTGACTCCTCCTGTTGATGAAACAAATTCCAGCACACAATCAATGCAGAGATGTGACAGAAAACGGGCGTCTCACCTGCTGACAACAGTTCATCCAGGACTCTGAGGATGTTTAACATGTTCTCGATGTCTCCTGCATTCTGAAAAGAGAACAGAAAGATCAGCACGCTTAAAAGCTCAATCTAACCTCTGCAATGAGACTTCCTATAAGTGTTCGCACAAAATATGGCTCAACAACAACAAAACAATCTAAGCAACTCCAATAAAGCATTCACAGATGACATCACTATGCACGGCCCATGTGAGATATAAAGTGTTGAGTGCTTCCTGGCTGGCACAGCAAAAATCTTCCGGCATTGTGTCCGTTTTCAGAATGCATCGGGACTGGTACCCCGGCGGGGACGCGGAGCCCCATGGTTAAAAGCAGCAGCAGTTGACGGCTCGGTGGATGGGGGCTGTAATCCTCAGAGAAGGAACTCCACAGCTGGGGATTCAAGCTTCAGCTCTCATTATAGAGCAAAAACCACACAAAGAGAGAGAGAACACAACATTGTCCTGCCTGCATCTGTGCTGGCCGTGTCTTTCTGACAGTAGCCATTGAATCCTATTAGGCATCTCCACAGCCAACTGCACCGCAAAGAGACGTGTCCTGCCAGGAGCTGTCACTCTTACCCACATTAGTCAACTGACAAAAGAGACCAGTGTCAGCAGAGCAGTCATACATGTACTTTAAAAGTCAATGAGGCTAGTTTCTGTGGGTGTGGAAGCGTATTGTTTGCCTCTATTACAATAGATGCATTCTGGACACAGAGTTATTTTAGTATTATTTACAAACCATTAAATAATTTACTTTTAAAAATTAGCTTTAACTTTTATTTTCATTTCAGCATCTATCTATATCCGTCTATCCATCCATCCATCCATCCATCCATCCATCCATCTATCTATCTATTGACCAATCCATCCAACTATCCATCCATCTATCTATCCATCCATCGACCAATCCATCCATCCATCTATCGAACAATCTATCCATCTATCTCTCTATCCATAGATTAACCAATCCATCCATCCATCCATCTATCGACCAATCCATCCAACTATCCATCCATCTATC
>JAUMHE010000085.1:5579855-5605118 GCA_032359235.1 Enteromius mattozi | reverse complement strand
CTATCTATCCATCCATCCATCTATCTATTGACCAATCCATCCATCCATCCATCCATCTATCCATCCATCCATCTATCGACCAATCCATCCATCTATCCATCCATCTATCGACCAATCCATCCAACTATCCATCCATCTATCTATCCATCCATCCATCTATCTATTGACCAATCCATCCATCCATCCATCCATCTATCCATCCATCCATCTATCTATTGACCAATCCATCCATCCATCCATCTATCCATCTATCTATCTATTGACCAATCCATCCATCCATCCATCCATCTATCTATCGACCAATCCATCCAACTATCCATCCATCCATCCATATATCTATCTTTTGACCAATCCATCCATGATCTCCTGATCAACATTAGTAAGGGAAAACTATTTTTAAAAATTTAACAATAATATTTAATGATGACGAGCAGTGATATTTTTTAAAATTCATTAATTAAATTTTACTTCACACAAGCTCCCAATTTATTTTTTTGGTTTTCATGCACATTCAAATATGCCACATCAAAAAGTCTCATATGAGTATTAATATTAATGAATATTTATAGGATGAATGATATTTTATGTCTTGGACACCAAACCAAGAGTGTTACGTCTTAAAGAAACACAATAAACATGACAGCAAATTTAGGATAATATTTTCAGTGAAGGATGATTTTAATTTTAGACTTCAGAAGAGCCTAAAATGAGCACATGAGTGGTATGGATTACTTTTTGTAACTCTTTATGGTACTTTTTGTCATTTTAGAGCACAACAGTCCTGTTTTTTATTCCCTTTCATTATAAGCCAAAGTGCCAGCAAGACATTTTGTCAAGCAAATCCTGTTGTCCCATGACAGAAAGAAAAATAATAAAACTAGCAAAAACCTGAGGGTTAGTAAATGATTTTTAGGTGAACTATTGCTTGAACTTTATTTCAGGGGATTTTTTGACCTTTATGAAGGTATAATTTTTCTAAAAGCATAAAAACACATATTTATGCCAAATTTCTTAATTAAACCAATATTTTATTCAAAATCTCTATAGCTCTGAAACATAAAACAGAAAAATATGAAAGGTTACTGATACAGAACAAATTAATTCATTGTAAAGACATTTTTGGCCCTCCAAATTTTATTTCTATGGCATTTTTGACACACTATATGTGGCATTTTCGCTCCATATACCCCCATTAATTTCTGCCCCTGAAGGTGACTGGTTTTAATGAAGAAACCACAACTCACTGAGGATGAACTTTTACACTAGTAGAACGGAGCGTGGGCTCTTTCTTGAAAATCGATGGCCCCATCATCACCATCTGGGCTAATTCCATGCAACCATGTTAATTACTCAACATTAATGAGTGTGACTAGAGAGCCAGCTGGCACATCATTAGAGCATTATTTGCCCAACAATCTTTTAACGGAATAATCCAACGATACTTGAAATTATGAGTAATTACATCTATTTTGGTCCGACATCACCTATGCCAAAATGTTTCCCATCTGCCAATCGGAAGAAGAAAGTGCGGTAATATACTCAGGAAGCACTTGAAAGTGAAACATTTCATATCCCCATTCGTTTTTAATACTCTAATGAGGAGCACTGACTACCTCTCAGTGCACACCATTAACTTTTAAGAGGGTGGCAGGAGCGCGCCGGGAGAGCTTTGGCTGGGAGCCGGTCCTTTGAGGCCAAACAATTCTGAATAGCGCAGGAAATCTATTAAAAGTTATTCTGACACACCTTCAAAATGATTTTGTACATCTTAGACACCAAAGGCAGGACCTGGTGTGGCTCTGCAAGCCATACGAGAGCTATAAAACAGGAAGGGAATAGCAGAGGAAGAATATGAAGAAAAAACTAACTCCGACACGGCACCCTGAGCGTCTGTGTCAGTCTCAATTTGAATTAGCAGGAATCCCATTTCAGGCACCAACAGCTCCATGTCAAGGACAGTGAATTTGGGACTTATTGCTACGTTTGATGCCAGTCATGGCTGGAGGAAGGCGACACGCTGGCTGTGGCTAATCGTGAGGTTATTACTAGCTACCCTTGTCAGTTTGCGTTGTAATAAAGGAGTCAATTCTTCAGAGCTGAGGCCACATGGCCAATGCCAAGCAGCTGTGAGGATCCTTATTTGAACTGACAGAACATACGGAGGCATGTTTTTTTGCCCAAACGGGACAACTTTTTGTGTCACATTTTAAAATTGCTTTATGTCATGTGATCTAGTGTACACTAAAATTAGGTAAAATAGGTAAAGTTGCCATGTTGTGTTTAGGGGCAAAACAATTATTAATTATTAACAATTGTACTAAAAATTTTATATATTACAAATGTCCAGTATTGAAATGAATACTACAGTATTTAAAATAAAAAAAAACACACACACAATATGTGACCCTGAATCACAAAACCAAATATAAGGGAGATTTAATAATTGACATCTGAATAAATAAGCTTTCCATTTGTTAGGACAATATTTGGACACAATTATTTGAAAAATCTGGAATCTGAAGGTGCAAAAATATCAAAACATTGAGGAAAAAAACACCTTTTAAATAATCTAAATGAAGTTCTTAGCAATGCATATTATTAATCAAAAATTTTAAATATATTTACAGTAGGAAATGTACAAAATATTTTCATGGAGCATGATTTTTACTTCATATCCTAATCATTTTTGGCACAAAAGAAAAATCAATAATATTGACCCAATGTATTGTTGGCTACTGCTACAAATATACACATGTGACTTTTTTGTGCTCCAGGGTTACATATATATTAATATCAATTAATATTAATTTTATATTTTAGTTCAGACCACAATGTAATTGATCAGAACACTATACTAGTTAAAAAATAAATAAATAAATAAATAAAAATCTTGTGAGCCTTTAGGATTCTATGATAAGATCATTTAATTCAACAATAACATTTAGATGTGCATTCAAGTTAATGTTATTTGTTCTCTGTCCCTTTAAAGCGGTGTACATATTTCCCTCTGGTGAGATCAGAAACCTTTTAAAGCTTACGTTTAATCACACTGAGCTCATTGCTGCACTTGTTTCCTTCCAAAGCGCTTTTCCACTTTTCCTTACAAGACTCTTATCGGCACAGGGGGAATAAATCTCATGTTATGGTTTTCACTCTCAATTAAGCGCTTTGCCGCGTACACTAAATAATTTCTGCCCCCCTGAGTTTGATTTTCATGCAAGAGGTAGAAAGCTATCGGAAATTCAGCACGTAGCCCTCCTGCGAGCATATAAGGCCTCAGCGCCTCATTGGCAGCAACTGATATATACAAATCACTGATATGAAATCAGTCACTGTAAGCTGTGGAAGTAGATAAAAATCACATTTGAATGTACAATTTGGTATATGAGGCATTTTGAGAAAGCAACCAATCTGCTCAAAACAGATACGGAAAACAATAAACAAAAAAAGAATGTTTACTGGTCTGCACATCTTTCATTTTAAGCCAACAATAACCATTATATTCATGCTTGCAGTTATGTTGTCTCTCTCAATGGTTTGAATAAACAAACTTTTATTAACTACTTAAAACAGCAGGAAAATATATCACAATCAAATCTGCACGTACATGAAGTCACATCATTAAAGAATATTTCTCTAGAATATTTTATTTTGACAAATCATGTTGATCACGGCGTTCTCCAGTGAAATGTGCAAAATACATTTGGGTAAAAGTGATGTTATGTCCATAGATGTAAATGTAAGTGTCTACTTTTAAAGTTTCAAATAAGTTTTTGGAGCATAAAATGTCAAAATCTGTTTTAAATAATGTAACATTGTCATTCAGTGTAACACAATATTTATGTAAAAATTCAAATGACAACATGTTTATTCTAACTTGTACATATTAAAATATATAAAAGAATAAGGAAGCATATTAAATTGTATTGTATTTTAAATGAGTAAAAAAAAATACTGACAAATGGGCAAAACCTAGGCAAGCAGCAAATTTCAAAACATTTAAAATTAATTAATATTTGTGGTTAAAGATTGTTACACTGAATGACATTTTAGAGGGTAAATTTAGTAAATCAAGGAAAATGTATAATTTTTATTTTTGGCTCAGAAAAACGAAAGCAAAATTGCAAGTAATATAAACAGAAAACTTATTGGGAGGGGAAACAACAATAATTTAAAGATTTATTACACTTATTGTTTTTATGATTAAACCCTTTTTTGTCTTTAACCTATTTCCCTTTAAAAAAAAAAATACAAAAATAAAACAATGCAAATATGACAAAATACACCTCTTGAATTTGTGCATATTCTGCATTCGCGAATCAGTCTGAATGAACAATATACTGTGCTAATGGGAAGTAAGTAAACAGCAAAGTTATTATTTTGTAATAAATGTGAAATGCTTATAAACACTTACTTAGATTCATTGTTGGCTTTAATAAAAAGTATATTAATTACATTGTTAATGTAAAAATATAAAAGAGAATTGAATTTCTTTCTCTCGCTTAACCATAGAAGTCTACAAAATGTATATTTCTAAATGGCAATAGTTACAAAATCGTTTACGTGATGCCGTTATTCGTACAATCCGATACACATGCCAATTTAACCAAGTGCAACAAACTAAAACAAAACAAAAGACTGATCCAACAACCTGATCCAAATTTTTTAAGGACTAACAAAAGTTTCAGAGGCAGTGTATATTCGTGACTGACACAACATGAGGTCGAATTTTTTTTAACATGTAAAAATTTCGAACTCAGTGTGCAATGACCTTAAATCTAAAAAAAAAGTTTAATCTCAATCCACAAATACCAGCTAAAATTCCAAGCGCTGCATTCCATTGCGCACATTAACGTAAACGTCGTTAAACTCGACGGGGGGTAAACAAGTGTTACGTTAACCGCTGCTACTTTTTATGGTACTGAGAGACCATGTCATTTATCTTTCTCACTCAGCACATAGAAAGTGTCCTGCATGTGTGAGTAGTGTTCCCAGCACGCCTGCCTGCATCTGTGGGCCGTTCCTACACTTGACGTGTCAAAGGACGAGAGAGAATCCAGATGCACTTGTTCCCAAACAATGCACGCTTACCTGCAATGTGCTGAGGAGGACCTCGAGTCCACCGGAGCTCGGCGCCGCCATGGTGGGCCTCGATCGTGCTGAAGAACGGAAAGAGGAAGGAGAAATGAAAGAGAGGTTAGAGTGACACAGAGGCAGCAACTTCTCCCTCTGTGCTTTAACAAGACAGACGGGTACAGTTAAAGCCGAGAGGGGTTCAGCTTGTCGCCTGAAACTCTATCTCCCTCAGATAAACCCGCGGGCTGCTCCAGTTGTGCACGGACATTGAGATGAGGCTCCTATTAAAAGGGCCTGACGAGACACAGGGATTAAACCAAGCCGAGCATTTCACAGGAGAGAGGACACGGCCTGGAGGGATATCAAGAGGCTGAGGAATCTTCTCATGTGTGTGTGTGTGAGATAAAGAAGAGAAGTGAGCGAGAGTGTGTGTACATGCGTGAGAGAGCTAATATAGTCAAGCTGTGCTTAAACATGGGCTGGCACTGACATTATAAAGATGATCTATCCCTCTAATGTCAAAACTGTAAATTTATGGCATACAGCTTTTAATGTTGTGTCATATTTTCTAAAATCATTGTAAAGGGAAAAGAAAAGGAAGAAAATGTATTTTACTTGATCCTTTTTTTTTTTTTGGTTTAAAGTCTACCGGGGGTGGGATGGGTCGGGGTGGGCTCTTAATTTGCGCAATTGATTTTTGCTTTATATTACTGTATTTTTGAAGAAAATTCAATAAACAGTTGTTAACAAAAAAAAAAAAGATGATCTATCTCCTGAAATGGATCTCGATGGAGTAAATGAACGTGATTAGTGTGGGAGACACACTCACAGCTGTGTTTTTGTTGCCATCCCGGCTAACAGGGAATGCTGTCAGAACTTTGGCTAATGTTCTGGCAAGGTTCTCTCAAAGTTAAAGGCTCTCACTCTAACATTACTAGAATGTTAGATGGTCTTTAATAGCATTCTCAAAACATTAGCACAAAAATCACTGTTTAGAGTCTGTCATGGAAATTTCTGTTTGTTTTGTTTGTTTTTCTTTTTAAACATTGCAGAGAACATTTAAAGGTAATGGAATTTTGCAAAAAGTTTTAACGGAACATTCAACATAAATGAACCACGCACAGAACTTGTTATAATGTTAATGTTATATGTTATGTTTCATATATGTATATATATATATATATATATATATATAAAAGCAAATGTGTTTGGATAGAAGTTCCAAAAAACTTCAAAAGGGGAAAATCGTCTACATAAAAATGTAGTTGACTTGTTTGTTTTGGTGTAAAGAAGTACATCCAAATTCAATGCAAAATTAATGAGAAAACATGCATAGCAAATTGTGATTTTTCACCTAATAAAAATACATATTTAGAAGAAATCTCAACACAGTTTCTATGAAAGAAAAAAAAAAGAAAGAAAATCTAATTGCACAGTAAGAAATAACAAAATAATAGTATATATATAATGAAGTAAAAAAATAAAGCACTGGCAGCTGATTACAAAAGACAAGACATTTCTGTTATATTCTGCTACATTTCTGATAACTCTAAAGCACAGTGCAATGCAGTGTAAGATTCAAAATACTGGTAAAAATACATTTAAATTAAGAGAGTACATTGTGCCCTATTTTTAAACATTGCGACATATCTCATAATATTTTTCACAACTGAAATGTCGTTTTTTTTATGATTCGTTACTTTATCTGGGTCATGCCATCCACAATTACTGCACAGGTATGTCAAAACAGTCACTTTTGTTTCTATTTGTATTGCTCCAAAAAATTTTAAAAAAGCAAACCACAGAAATCTAGCCTCCTGAGCTATGAAAGAGCAATAAACTCGTGTTGTAAGGGGTGCACATACAACAAAAACAAAATAATGAAAGAAAACCAATACCTGTAAGTTTGCTTCAGTCTATAAAGCAGGTTCAGGCCATAACGTCTCTATATACAGATTCCCAGGGCTCAGATATTATTACAGTACAGTTGCTTGTGTTCGAGTTATGTTACAGCTATAATTTTCCACATGCAGGGCCACGAGTGTCATCAACATATGACAAAGTGCTTTAACATGGAATAAATACACAAACATGCGTTCACACATGAATACACAAGTAGCTATTTGATTTACCTAGATGAGTCATAGATATATTAACTAAGAGACTGCAGTCACGTTAATGGAGCTTTCTCATATGGAAACCTCAATTAATATTCTATTATTATTGATGTTCTCTAAAATATTCTAATAGAATTATAATCTAATTAGTTATAATAACGATAATAGTACAAAATAACTACTGCAAAGTGCGAAAGTTGGCAGGATAATTGGTACTTGTAACAGTTTTGTGTCTCTAAACACTACACCCACTCTCTTCCTAAGGTTAAGCTATTACTGCATGAATTGGCATATTCAGCGCGTGATCATGCAAGAACAAAATGCTGACGTTTTGGAAAAAAGCAAGCCAAGCCATCCCAAAGCTCGTGAGTGACAGCTTTTTGGCAAAGCTACATGTGGTGAAAGTGTACGGGAGGACGGTGTGCGTCATCGATGCCAACAGGGGCGGACTGGCCATCTGGCAGACCAGGCATTTTCCCACTGGGCCGACGTATTTTTGGGCCGGGGCGATACATCTTCTCATACCATATTTGTCTGATCGGCCCATAAAAATCTTAGCACCATATAGTTTTCTTTTCTGCCTAATTAGTTGACGGCACTGTGGTCTTTGCTGTTGTTTTTGTCAAAAAAAAATGTCAGTGTAGGATTTTATCTTCAGACAGACCGGCCAACGGACAGGATCACGCTCCAATCGAGCAGCAAGTTACTTTTTCAAACCTTCGTTAACCGACAGCAGCTTTTAAATTTGGGTGGAGAGATGAACATTTGAATGGCGCGGCGCACGCAGAACACAAAACTGACGGGATAAAACTTTAAGATGACACGTAGCTTATTTCTCCTTTACTGTAAGTTACCAAAATATGAAAGCACGTAGCACACGATAGACTCTCTATAGCAGTAAATGACGTGACAGAAAACTAGTTATCCAGTCCTGTTCTGTTCACACAGAGTGTGTGTTCTGCGGTTGTGAGTCCTGAAAATGTACAGGTGTGAGTTCGGATACAGAATACGGTTTGACACCCGTAAATAACCGAACTGTGTTTAAAAGTAATCGTATTAAGGACTCAAATACAGGATTGAAATCTGTATTCTGCTGCTGAACGACCAGGATCTTGCATGAAGGGAAAACGGAGAACCTGCCCTAATGCGAGTGTAGAATACATAGAACACTTTCCAAAATGTGTGCAGAGGTTTTCATGGGCCAATGTAAATAAAGTTAAACATTACCTGACGTTTTATTTTTCTCCAACCAGATGGGATATTCTCAGACCATTTTCTATTTTGTGAGTTTGTATTATATTCAAATGCTTACGGTTGTGCTCATAAGTTTACATACTCCTTGCAGAATATGCAAACATGTTAATAATTTGAACAAAATAATAAGACAGCTTGTAAAAACCGCATGCTACTTTTTTATGTACTGTCCTGAGTAAGCTGCATACTGTATTTGAACCCTTTCCAACAGTGACTGTATGATTCACAATTGGGACTCAAACATTACTATTATACAAGGTGAAAACATTCACTGATGGTCAAGAAGGCAACACAACGCATTAAGAGCTAGGGGGCCTATATACTAGGCCTATATGTGGTGGTGGGCTGCCTGGACCAAAGAATGCCAGGGCCAAGAAAGTCTCTGCCTTCAAATTCGGTAGGAAGGTTTTTTAAGCCATTTGTTTCAAGTAAAAAGGTGCACGCACACAACACAACCAATATTATGTAAAGGAATGCAAATTCGATCAAACTTTCTTTTTGTGTCATTTGTTTGGATATCCTGGTCACTCGTTTCCATACAATGAAAGATGGCTGTATAAAATTACATTGATCAAAAGTCACCATAAAGTTACCATAAAAGTGGTCTATATCACCCATTTGTAACCTTCTAAAGCCATACGATAGTTTTATGTGAGGAACATAACAGACATTTGCGTCATTATATACTAAATCTATTTACCGTTCATAAGGGAATGCCACGATGACGAATTATAATGAATCTTTCTTTTGCACAGAATCTTTCGAATCAGATGGCTCACATATTCGGTTGAAATGATTCCTTGGTTCTTGAATCCAACTCACTGACGCAAATTCGTTTTAAAATGTGGTCCATAAGACTCACGTGCAATCTTCTTAAGTCACAAGACAATTTTAATTTAAGGAACATATAGAGTACATGAAATAAATCTATTGTTCATTAGAGAAACAATGACTCGTTTTTAATTTCTAATTAGTCAAATCTTTTGAATCAAATCTTCTGAATTAGATGAATCACAAATTCTGGAGTGTTGACTTCAACTCAATAACTCAAACGCAGTGATTTTAGGCAAGTTGAATCTTATTTAAAAACCTATTGTATGGCTTGAAAAGATCTTTTTGCATATGCTAGCTTTAATCATAGTTTATTGGTGCTTTTGTCTCCTTCACCATTGTAATTGCATAGAAATGAATGACCGTTATATTTGATTAAGCAGATAACAACAATTTTTATTCTTGGATGAACTCTCTGAACCGTCACGGGAATAAAGCAGCACTGTATTTCTACAAATTTACACCCGCCCTTCATCTCTCAGACCTTATAATTATCTCAATCATGGGCACAATTTAATCTCCCAACTATACTATTATGTGGAAGATGTCTTAAATGTCCCATCAGGCCAAAGCAAGAATATTGTGTCCGGCTGTAAACACACAGCTATTTATACCACTGTTTTAGGACACTGAACGTCAGTACAGGACATGAATCCTGGCTGATGACAGCTCTAGTGCAACCGATGAGATCAAGATGTTGTTCAGAGAAATCAAAGCAAGGATAGGCACCCTACAAATGCAACACTGCAAACCTACATCCAGACTGACAAAAAGTTGGCCTGAACTGACCACTAGCTATTCAAATGGGTTTAGTAAAAGTGCAATTAGTAATAGTGGACATCTGTATAGTTCATTTCCGTGGAAACTTTCAACTCGAGATTCAATATGAGATTCAAAGTACATTTGTGTAAAACTAATTTACCTGACCACCTCATGGTAAACTCTGAATGGGGTTTCATTTGCACAGAACAAACAAGCGCAGCAGCACCTGTCATGCCATTCCGTTTGCAGTGCGTCATCAAACCGTTTTGCATTTAATGGTCCAATCAAAGAAGAATGTTTATAGTCAGCAGCTGATGAAGGCTTATGTGCGTCGTTTTCATTAGCTGATTCGCTGGCAGTCACCTGACTCCTTCCTCTACAGTCAGGCTGATTTTGTTTATGTTTAAGGAGCCAAAACAGACGGCTGTCGGTATACAAAAAAAGCTGAGTAATCTTTGCAGAGGGAACGCTTACCATATGTAGCCTACTATTTGCATTAGCATTTTCCAACTTTTCGCTTAAATTCTTAAACAATGCAAAAACTTTTTATGTTGAGTTTAAACACTGTAAATTAATAATTAATAATAATAATAAAAACTGATTCTAAATTCAGAGCTGCACTTAAAACATAAAATTATCAATATTACTTGGCTGAAAATGTATTATTATTATTATTGCTGTTGTTGTTGAAAATTTATAACAATCAAAAATATAATTAATGAGAAAAAATAAAACAAATTCAAGAAAAAATACAAAGTTGTTATTTGGTGTTGTTAAAAAGACAATCAAGCTAAATAAATTATGTAAGGGAAAAAAAATTGGTATTTATTTATTATGGTAATGGTAGTAGTAGTAATATTAATAATAATAGCTAAACATTTAATAATAATAATAATAATAATGTTTTTATTAAAAGTATTCATGTTACAGAAATTATAATTATACATAAGAAAAAATACAGTTGAGTGACTATGGTTATAATAATAACAACAATGATTTTTTTCAAATAAGCTAAAGAAATTATAATAATATACAATAAAAATACAATTTAGAGTTATTATGGTTATAATAATAATAATAATGGTGATTTTTATGACAATAATAACACAAAAGAAACTGAAACTATATAAGGAAATATACAATTTTGAGTTATTATTGTAGTAATAAAAATAATATAAATTCTGCCCAGTCAAACAGTTCAACCTACACTTCTGCCCGTCTGCCAGAGAAACAGGTGATCCCACTAAACTCATGCTATTGGCTGAACAACAATTTGACACGTCTGTATGTTCAAACAAACAGAGGAATTCTGTAAGTGCCACAGTGTTTACACTCTGCAGAGAACGTCAACACACGACTTTACACATTCAAGTGTAATTACAGTAAGTATTTTTAACCCAGTCAGCTGTGCGTTATTAATTGTAAGCAAAACTAAAATTAGTGATCCCAGAACCCAGGTAACAGAAGCCCGATACCCAGAAGGGACCTTGACTCTTTCCCAGGCGTGCAGTGATGAGCTGACGCAGGACATGCTAACAACAGCTCCTCGAAACAGCATCCATCTTCACCTCTGTCCTGTTCTGAGTGACCCGGTCAGTCATTATCCAACTCGAGACGTATTTCACAAGTTCGAGTTTCAGAGCTGAGTGAGTTTCCACCCCACCATTTGTTCCCAGGCTAAAATAAGAATTAGCAGCTCTTGCTAATTGCAGCTGTGATCAAGGCCTTAGGATTTAGTCCATGAGAGGTAATTGGTTATGACAAGAATCTTTCTGCAGTTTCTTTTGGACAAACACCAGGATTGTTCAGAAGGCAATTCTCATCTGAACTAACATGAGTTTACAAGGAGGAATTGTGTCAAATTAATTTTAAAAATATTGCCTGAGCACTGCAAAGAGTTACAGTTTGACACTTTGTGTAGTAATTTGGCTATTTGGCACAATGAAAGCTTGTTTGGGAGAACACTTTGAAGTAAAATTACCATGCCACAGTAACTGGGAGCTCAGGAGTCTAGCTGGGTAAAACGAACCATTATAATGAGAGCATGAGCTTGGCATAACATTCAACACCATGTTGGAATATGGTCTTGTGGCCAACCATGTGTAAAACAAACTGTTGTAATTTGTGAATTATCTCCCATCTGAATGCAGTGGAAGTTTTTATTGCAGAGCATGCAGGCATGCAAATGCTTTTCTACATCACCATAAAAGCTGAAAATATCATCTGAATAGGATTTAAATGAACATCAACCTGGCCATGAAACTGATAGTTTGAGTTTGCAATATGATGTTTAAACACTAGAGGGCAGTATAAGAAACATGACTTAACATGCCACAGTGACAACACATCATATCAAAATGGAGTTAAATTTACTTTGTTTAATGTTGTTGTTACGCATATGACAAGAAAAGCATGAAACACATTTAAGATTAATGATCATGCATCAAAAAAGTTGTAGACACAGCACAAGAAAACTAATATCTAATGAGTGCAGCACTTCTCAGACTGCCATCAACTCTGACGCATCCAAAGCAAAAGACTGAACTAATTAGATGATGGTGCGACATGTTCTCTATTCACGTTTTGCCCCTCCTAGCATTACTCGACATTTCCCTCGAGTACGGAGCTCTATTTAAAAACCTTTTTGACCTTCGTGTTTGACTGGGGTAAAGAGTAAGAGGCTTAAGACAAGAAACAAAACACCAATTCCATTGAAAACCGCCTACCACCCCTCCACCCTCCACCGATGCTAATGTTTTCGTTCACATCTTAGACTTTTTTCATTTTTAATTGGCATTCATGTGCTATTACTCATCACTAAAAGTGAGGTAGACAGACAGACAGCCAGGTAGATAGACCAGATAATGATTAATCTGCACAAAAATGCTGTAAAAAAAAAAGGAAACTAAGATGGTTATCAAATATGTTGGGGAATGTTCCTTTTAAAAGTAATGCATCACAATATTACATTACTCCCACTAATCTATATACAATGTTCTTTGATGCCATACATTTTCAGAAAGTTTTTCAAAGTTTTACATAGGGCCAACAAAAAGTCTAATGCATTACCCCCAACACTGCCTCTTATTTGGAGACACTTATGGGCAGTCAAAGTTGATGCTGATGAACATAAGTGTGCAACAAGGATGGACATTTCTCTCAGTAAGTGCTTAGGGAGGCTCTGCTTGGCACCTCTGTCATGCAGACAAATCTGAAATGATAGGTTGGGATTATCAGTTCATCTCCTACTGTAACGAAAAGGGCACTATGAAGTTCACAGGCTCTCTTGAACGGAGCCGCTGGGAGTACAGCGAGTGCCAAAGAACTGCAGCCAAACTTCGCCATTGAGTCAAGTTAAAGGACACAGGTTCATCCTGACATATATTGACAAATGCATAAGGCAACTCAAGCACACCCCGTACACAAAGAACACATCATAAATCATCAACAGAGGATTTATGGAAAATCAGCTTTCTCATCGATAACATTAATCAAGTGAGCGAAATTCCAGGCCCACACCGGATCAAAGGTAGAAGCCTATATTACGTGTCAGTAACTGCATATGCTTTCTTAAAATAGTCCGGCAATAGACTCGGTTACTACACTACAAATCACAACATAAAGAGTTGATATTCCATTCTCAGCACTGAGATCCAAGGAAGAAACCCAGCTATTCACTTCTGACCAGAATGATAAATTAGGAGTCACTGAGCTGTGACAGACAGATGGAAAAAAGATAAACCTCTGCTCCGAGCTAAATGAGCCACTGAGAGCGTGGGCAAGAGAGGGAGAGAGCAAGAGGTGTTATGGACTTGTGTGTGTGTTGACATTACTGCATTAATAATGCAAACCAAAAAAATCAAGTTTACATACAGATGCAATATAGCCTCATTTATGATTATTAGATAGAGACATGCAAATTCTCGAGTAATACTGAAGATACGCACTTATTTTCATGTTAACATATCTGCCAACATTATAATTTCAGAAGGATGCAAAATATAAACACATATCACAATAAAGTCTTAAGTTGCGTTATTTTTTATTCCGTGGTTGGAACAAAACCAATGTAAACTTGCGAAAGGTCAACTCAGAATTCAGAGAAAAATGTTCACAATTGCTAGATATACAGTAAATTCTGAGAAAAAAAAATCTTGCAATTCTGGCTTTTTACAGAATTTTGTCAGAATTGAGATAGAAATGTAGAATTCTGAGAAAATGTTCAAACTAAGGACTTCGAGATGTAAGCTTCTGGTTTATAAGTCAGAATTGCGAGATTTAAACTCAAAATTGCAAGAGGAAAAATTAGAAATGCAAGAATGTCTAAGTATATAAACAGAAAAAAGACACAGTTGTGAGATTTTAATGCAAGTTGCATAATTGTTTTTATTCCAGGGCAAAAACAATTGTGAAATATATACTCAAAATTTAGAGAAAAACTGCAAGAATTGCAGAAAGAAAACTCTCAAAAGTCTTGCAATTCTGAGCTGTTTCTCGTCAAGTTTTTAAGTCAGAATTGAAATATAAATTCAGAATTCTGACAAGTTCAAACTGCAAGATGCAAAGTGAGTGGCATGATGTAAAGATTTATTTCAGAATTCTGATTTTATAGTCAGAACTGTGAGATATAAACTCAGAATTGCAAAATTCTAAGATCATTTCTCACCATTCTGTGAAAAAAAAGACTAAATTGTGATATAAAAATGTCACAGCTATACATCTATTATTTAATTCCATGGCAGAAACTTGCCAATTATTGTTAATATATCAGTTTTCATATTTTCACATTTTTATTTAATATATGATTTAATCTTTTTAAATAGTTCCTTGTGTTATGTCAAAATTGTTTTGTTTGCACAAGAACGTGCAAATGTTTGTGTTTCATGCCTTTAAACGTCAGCTGGTCATGAATGTTACAGCCAGCCATGCTTGACCTTTGACCCTGGGTACTGACGTATCGTGGGTCAAAGGTTTAGAAACTCATCTGCTTAAAAAGACCAGCTGCTCATACCAGATATAACTTTATTACACATCATTCAACAAAGACGCCTACACTGCATATCTAGATTGAATTTAACTGTTCCAGCCCTTGTTCAGGTTTCTTTCAAACAAGGATCATAATCATCTAGATAAAAGGCACTTCTATTTTAATTACCTCCTATATTCAGCATAAATAATAATGGAGAAAAATCATCAGTAACAGCATCTAAGAGTGTGATTATAAGGTCTCTGTAATAGTGATCAGATATATAGTCAAAACTATAATTACATAACATTTAAACTAGCCTTTCATATTAACAGCTGATAAGGCATTACAGTGCCTGCCCTTAACATAAAAATTAGACTCATCTCCTCCTATTAAATATCAGCTACATTACGAAGGCATAATTATGCCATTGACTGCTATTAGCTTACATTAAGATTGTGATTCAGAAGAAAATAAGGTCACATCGCCTATATTTACAGTATCTGACATATTAAAGGGGAGTAAAATGCAAAACCTACAATGAAATAGTTTGACAAATGCAATTTTCTATCCTGTACTGACGTATTTCCTATTAAAACAGGTTGGAGCAGGACAAATGGTCCTTTTTTTTATAGCCAGTTGCATTTAGTTTATGTTCCTATGTGTAATTTTTTCAAATTATATGTTGCCTACAAAAAAAAAGGTGCTTAAAGCTACTTTTGAACTGATCCTAAGGGAGAACAATAAGTTTTGTCCACCATGGTTTCCTTACATATAGAGACTAACTGCTAAAGCTAATCAGTGAAATCCTGACCCCTGGTCAAAAGCATGACATGATCATAAATGGTCCATTTTTTCCAGAGGAGAAAGACTGTAATTGTTAGAAATACATATAGATGGCCTTAATGATAACAGACACTGAGCCTAAACACCCAATTTGGATTCATGGGGTCTTTACGGCTGTAAATACTCTGCTACTATAAATATACTCCTTATATACCTTGTAAACAAAATGTTTAAGAAACAAATTTCTGTTATTTAAAATTGTGTTCCCCAGCCAAAAGTTTAACTCTAGACACAAATGATCTATTTTCAAAAAGCTTTTCAATATTTGATGATTCATCCTTCCTCAGTTCAAAACACGACAGCATTTCTTAGATCAAATCAGGCAATTATGAAAAAAAAAAAAGAAGATTTTCCAGTGTCTCATTCTGCCAAATTGACTGTTCCCTGGGCAACAATTCATTGCTTAGCAACTGTCACATCTGATAAAACATGCATCAGAATAAATAAATATAAAACAGTACTTTCATATTTTGACAGCTTGGATTTTACCTTCAAGCATAAAAAAATTAAAAGGAGAAGTTGTCAAATTAATGTTTAATTCAGTAATTATCACTGTAAATTAACAGGGCTAGTCACCAATTGAGGTCTAGATCAGTATATATATATATATATACATATATATGCAGCCTATATATATAGCCTTGCAGGTTATTTACATTTGCAGTCCTTCACTGATCACTAGTAATTTGAGTTTGAGAACCAGTGTCACTGTTTAGGCCTTAATCATGATTGCGTGCCAAGTAATTTTTAGAAACTTTTAAAGTTCTCTGTGCACAGCATAGCATGTGCCATTCCACTGCCATGTTCATTCTATAAAAGCTTCTCCCAGTCCTTAGTAAATGATTCTTAATGCTGTGGGAAAGACAGCCAGATACCTTAGATGCCAAAATAGTGGCTACTGAGAGTCACTTAAAGTTCCATCTCAAGTATGACTTCCTGCCCTTCTGTCAAGAAAAAAAAAAAAGTGATCTGGCAAATCATTAGAAGAATTATTAGCTGAAAGGTAACACTCCAGCTCAAGCTACAATGATAAAAGTTCACGATGGGGTCAAATGCTTGGTCAGAACTGCCAACGGTTTCATTTGGCTTCCTCCTCTATAGGTCAACCATACAAGTTGTATTCTATCTTTGGTTCTCTTGCATGCTATTCAACTTAGTCTACAATATTTCATTAGCATTTGGCTGAAATTAAAGAAGACAACAGGGCTATGATGGTGTTACATTCTTGTTCTAAGTAGGTTTTTTGTGAGGTCTTTCGAGAAAAAAAAATAGCAACGATAAAATAACACCAATGGTAGCTTCCTTTATGCCTTTGGGAGCCAACAAATCCAAGCTGTCTCCATTAGGGCAGCAGCTGCTGATCAAGCAAGTACCATGAAAGGTAGGTGAAAATGGCATGACTTATCCTTGAACTTCAGGAGGAAACTAGAAACCTGCTTTGAAAAGTTAAATAATAAAACAGCCGCACCTCACATTTGAGTCACTTAGTTATTCATATCCACATAAAAAGTGGCATTAGCGCAATGCTGATCCACTACATTGAAAAACAAACATTCCATCTGTGCAGGTAAATTCAATTAGAGCGGATTATCACATTATTCTTTTGTGCAAAGAGAATTAACGTCTTCAAGAGGCCAAGGTCCAACCATCATTATCTAGGCTCAAACCGATCCCACTATCAGAAAACATTCTCCACAAAAACAACTCTGGCCCCATGAATAATTTGCTAATAATAACGGGAAAAAAAAAACAGTTTGACCCTGAAGTCCCCTAGCAGTGCTCAGCGTTAGTGACACATCAGCACTACCCGCTGGGTTTCTGCTTAATCTCCCTAAAGCCTCTAATGGCACGGCAGAATGAACAAATATTTAAATGCCTCAGTGAATACAGCCATGGCTAAAATTACACAGAGGGGGTCATATCTTTTTTTACCAATATTGTTGAAAAGTGTAAACAACATCTAGAGTGTCACACATACACAATCGTATGCGAACATTCAGTTCTATAAACTAAGAAATACCGTCAAATGCTGCAGATATCACATCCCCATAAGCGGCAAGGTGACTTCATCACACACAATACCACTGAATCCCTCTCTAATCCAGATAGGCAGAGTCTATAAACTATAACCTACACCTGTGGGACACGGTCTTCCTAAAGCCAGAAGAGCTTTAGTGCTTTCACTGTCTCTCAATGGAATTCTCCTGGCACAACTGCACTGTGGGATGTAACTGTCACTCAGCAGTGGTCTTTGTTTAGTTACATAATACCATAAATATCCCAGCGTTTGAGAGGCAAACTCACGGATCGTTAACCATACGAAGGGGGCAAGGAGGACAAATATCGAAAACTGCTGAGTTGAGACTGCAAGATAAAAATAATGTCATTTTGACAGGACTGACATGGCAATTTGTGAAAAGAGGAGGTCGAGCTTATTTTAGAAACAAAACCTGATACAGCTGTTGTGCAATGTCTTGAGTCGATGGAAATAACTCATATCGTCTTAAGCTCGGTTAAAAGCAAAGAGGAGGTGGGTCTTCAGACATTCCATGTGGTTGCCCAAAGTCCATAAGATGTGCAAAGATAAAGATGGAAAAGACAAGAGCTCCGCCCATACTGTTGGCTCACCAATCACAAGCACGCATGCAAATCTTTGCCCGTAAACAAGAGTACGCCTGCATCACTTGGGCAGATTATCTTGATAAGCGAGCATGCATTTAAAGATTGACTTCGGTAAATCTTGTAAATGTACCCATGCGAACCTCTACAACAATTGTTTTCTCTGAAGCATTTGAAAAACGCTAGATGCATCAAGCTCATGCAACCTTGTCAAGAGCTATTAAAGGCTGCAAAAGATCCCTGTGTGCAAGTAAAACATGACATTTACATGTGCAAGCTCCCGTAGGAGCTCTCTTTACACACAGCACGCTCTTGCCAAGTGCAGGATTTGATGTGCATTCAGAGCATTGCAGAGATTCATCTTCTTGCTTACCCCCATTAGTGAGGCTTCCACACTCTCTCAATGTCGCTGTCCAGGTGAAGTGACCAGGTTTACTGTGGCTGTACATCTTGAGATGATGAATAGTGTCAGAAGAAAGGACAAAAGGATATAGGACCGAGAGTAAGACAAAGTAGAAGTATGTCCGGTATAGATTCTGCTTCTACCTCTTCCCTCTGCCTCTAGGCCACTCACTAAGTCCTGAATGTAAGGGTCACACCTGGTCGTTATTTAAATGCCCTCCCTCCCTTTGGGTGAACTCCCCAACTGGATTCTGGCCTGACAAAATGTAACAGGGTCAAGTGTACCCTACAGGCCAATGGGATGTAAATCAGTCTAGGGTGCACAAGTCGTCTAGGGTGGTATGGTGGTTTTCTGTGGGGGGTTGGTGTTGTGGTTTTATTCAGCTTCTTTAGACAGCTTATGGCAGGGTTTATAAATGTGTGAGTCTGTGGTGTTGAGTGGGCGGTAGACTTAGAACCTGCCAATGGAGGATGTCCAAACTAGTCTCGGCCTCTTGATGTGTCCATCCACACCACACAATATGAATAGTATGTTATGCCGGGAATGCACAAGTGAAAATAAACCCTATTCATGCAAGCATGCAATGGGATCCCTTTGACGGGACACAAAAGCTAGCAAGTATCACCACGGCACAAGTGTGCATCCTTACCCTATCCATGTTGTCGACATTTCAGGTCGTTATTCTCCCTTGAGTGCTGCTAAACTGCATCAGAACAAAACAGCTGTAAATCACCATCTAAACCCCCATTAGCGTCAGCTTGGTTGCCAAGTTCAGACAGTGATGTTTAGTCGCAACCATCACAGGAACTTCACACGGTGCAAGAACATTAGCCTGCCAAGATTGAAAATGAACAAAACTGTTGAACGCCACAGCTAGACATGCACGGGAAGCTCGGAGAAGCATATCTTTTAAAGGCGGCTGCCTACAACTACAAATTTACGACTGCTTGGCCGTCTCTCAACCTTTTAATTAACACTTTACATTGGGAGAATGACTTCTGCCTGCTGCAGAATTTGTCAGGGGGCCAAATCTCTTCTGGTCTCTCGGTTTTATTTTCCAAATCACTTACTTTCAGTCCTTACATTTAACTTATTTCAGTTGAGTTTTAATGTTTTCAAAAGTCACCTTTACCTATACTTGCAAGGCACAAATGGATATACAAAAGTCAAAACCATTGTATTCCATTGTTGATTCGATCACATTGACTTTCAAAATATGTTGTTTTGTCTTCCACAAAAGTCAGGCATACAGATTTGGTGAGTAAATCTCAATTTTATTTTCTGGATGAACAATGCTTTTAAGTAACTTCAGCTGTAAGACCTAATATGTCAACCAGCTTCCCATAAAAAGACAGGCAAGGTTTACCAGCAACACTCTGGGGTCCCCGATTGGGTTCAAGATGCTAACTACTTGAGCCTTGCTACAGAGTTTCTAAAAAAAATGCAATTCAATTCTTGAATTTGAAATAAGGTAGCAGACAAGTTGTTTTTATGGTGGGTGGATGGATGGGCAGATACAGTAGATAGATGTTGAAGCTCTTGTACCAATTCAACTGAGACCACACATAATCTAAAGTTTTTTCCACTTCATGAACTACCAATGGGAGCAGTAGATGGTCTTCTTGACAGGCATGCAGCTTCAACGGTACAAGCGTGGAACCTGAGGCACTTTTTGCAGCTTTCGTTTATCTTTGAGTGGGGCAAAATATATATAGAGCTCATGGTGCACAAGCTGTTTCGAGAACATTCAAGAGGTTTAAGGGGCTTATGAAACCACAGGTCCAGTAACCAGCTGGGAGGCATGGACAGTTTTATCCCAGCCAAAGCAGGCAGAGCATGATCATGTTTTCTGGCGATACCTTTCAGGAGACCCCATCAAGACCCTCACAGAGAGGTTTAGCTTCATCTCTAAAACAACATAGAGCACTCCTCCTCTTTCTCCCTCACCTTCCCTGTGGCATAACCCTCTTTACACAGGGAACAGCACTTCACTTGTTCTTCGAGCATTCTGAGCACAAACATATTAAATAAGTTATCAACTCGAGTGATGCAGGGCACCTATGACAGACTTCTATGCCAAGCTCTCCAGAGTCCCATAAATAAATAAGAGCAAAGCTGAGGATGCCGGGAAGAGTGTTCGGCACTCAAAGCTGTCAGTTAACAATCCATCTTTAAATCTTGTTGTGAACCACTCCCAGGTTAAAAGCAAAAATAAACATCCTGCCTCATGACTTGTCAACCCTTTTAGTACAACTCTCCACAAATGATGCTGTGGTGTTCTGCATAATATTGATAAAAATGATCACAAACAAACTCTGTGGTGCCGAGAGGAAAAGAAAGCCCATAAAAGCATTTGCCTCTTGAAATCAATAAGTGAATGAGAAAATCAAGTACACAGCGGGCATCAAGAAATTATTGATAAACTGTGTGGGCTGGATGCAATCCTTGAAAGTCTCACCAAGGACATGCATAAAGCCAAAATAAATTATTTCAGTCCACCCTAGATCCAAGTTGTGGATCCAAAAAGGCTTTTAAAAAAGGAATGGGAATAATAAAGAATCCAAATCTTTTAGTATTTTAGATAAAATGATTGTGGAAAAAGAAATCCACTACCAAATTATATGATTTACAAAAAGGAAAGCAAGAAAGTTCATTCATTTTAATAAATCACTGATAAAACTTAACAGACTACACTGATTTAAGTCTGCCATTCACAGGGCTCAGCTTTTTTCCAGGGGTGGGGTGAGGGGGACTGGGGGGGTGGGGTGCAGCACACGCAAAGCATGCAATGACTGTGGTAACTTTTGAAAGGATACTATGGCAAAGTTATTGTTTTCCTTATTCAAATTGCTTTATATGGTTGACCTAAAGAATAAAAGCTATATCATAAACTTGGAAAATGATATCACTGCTTATCGACCCTTAAGGTGTGACAACATGACACAAGACAAAATACAGATACTTGGTTCACTAGAACTATTTTTAAGACATTTGTAATGACAAAATATTTGTCTTTTAATCATAAAAAGTCAATGTATTTGTATTTTGAAATATTTCAACTAATCTAGGAATGTAACTAATGATTATATCCATACATTACCGCCACGTAACTCTCAAATGGACCATCTGCACTCCTGATTGAGATTGTAGATAGAGTATCAATGGTTCAATTGTGAGATAGGTGGTGATAATGCATGAATAAGTCTGCAATGCGCCACAAAGCAAGAAGAAGAAGACACGCTGGCTGTTGTGAATAAGTTGCACATTGTGGTGCATCAGAGGTAAAAAAAACAATAAAAAAAAAACAGTTTTTTGCACAGACGATTGTTTCACGTCTTTGCACATCAATGTATCATCACGAGCCACAGAGTTTAATTTGCTTTTGTCTATGTATATGATCGTGTGCCCATTGACTTCTATTATATGACTCCAACAATTCATGTTAAAAATCTTTGTTTGTGTTCTACTGAAGAAACAAAGTCCCCTATATCTTGGATGCCCTGTGGGTGAGCAGATAAACATAAAATTTGTTTATTTTTGGGTGAACTATCCCTTTAAGAGATCATGCGTGAACAGGAACTTTTAACTTTTGTTCTGGCAATCATATTACTCTTATGGAGATGACATAATTACTCTGAGCCATTTACAAAGCTCCACTGCTTTTTAATTAGTTATTCCATGTAAATATGTGCTATATGGACATCTTTGACCATTGCGCTTTACGGCTTTTTTAAAATTTCAAGCTTATCCATTCATCAGGACTCTGCAATTTGATAGCCTACGTCTTGTGTTTATAAAAGTTAAAAAATTCTGATTGACTAATAATGTTAGTTTGGTTGTGAGTGAAAGTCTCTCATACTATTGGTGGGCGAACTCATTGACTCGAAAGTGAGATCACATTATTATTATATTCCAAAGCCAAACGCTGCACGCTGGAGATCTGGCACAGATTTCTTGAGGGTCAGTAAATCACGGGGTAATTTTTATTTTTGCATGAATCCCTTTAAATTGAATATGTTGATATACACTGAAATGACACAAACCCGGACTAGTTAAGTCTAATTCCCAAAGAAATTCTTCTTAAATACTTAAATTCCTCATTCAGGCTGTAGAGGTAATAGAAGTGATGTGGTGCGATTGATTTAGCTTCTGCTGAATGTTAACGTTACAGAAAAAAAATATTATACTGTATAAAGACACGCAAAGAATACATCTAGAGTTAATAAAACAAGTTGTTTTAATGTTCACAGTTCATGAATTTAACTCTTGTGCTTTTGAACGAGGTGGGTTTGATACAGTGATGACAACAGTGTTTTTAATTTCACATCTGAGGCCAATTTTCATTCCACGCTCAGACCTTCTTACAGGGGAATTACGCAAATGTGGATACTGAAACCCTTAAGCAGACATACTTGTCATCTAGTGCGCTTAGCAAAAGATAACCTCGGTATGAAATGCACGTAGACAGCCATCTCCAGTTGCTGGCTCCCATTAGATATTAGATTAAATTTCTCTCGGGTTTTAAGAGTGGATGATTGTTTATTTTCGTCTGATAACCAAGGTAAAAACTAGCGAGCAATATGGCAGTAATCATAACAAATCATAAAAGGGAGATTGGCTCTTTAGCTCTCATTTTTTATCTCAAAGGAAGCATTTTGCTTATGATTCTGTGAGAAGTCATGGGTTTAAAAAGCCTTTTAAAACTAAAACATATGCAAAATTACACCTAAATTGTGGCATTTATCTCTCACAATTGCCTCTTAAAGTTACAATTATTCATCAGTGTCAAAATTATAATTAAAAAAAGTCCCAATTAGCATGTATAGTCAATTATTTAGGATTATAACTTAATTCCAATTTATATAACTGCAGCAATATATCACAGTTGCAGTTTTAGTTTTCCATAACTGTGGCTTAATATTTCATTATTGTGACTATTTCTCATTATTGTGACTTGAATTAAAACTTTATCTCAGAATTACCTGTTTTGTGGCAGAAAAGGCCATTCATACATGGGGATCTTTATCATAAATAAAGGTAACAGCTATGGGTAGGAAAATAGAGGACTCACCAAGCCTTGCATTTATCAGAAAACTCTGTTAAAATGGGTACTTGACAGCAGCCTGTAATGCTTAATACACTGCTGATCATGAGTCTAATCGCCATCTGCAAATCTCAACATCAAATTAAAGAGGATGAGTCATTCCCTCGTGGTCCACTAACTTAAAATACCACGTTAAGCATCTTTTCTTGCCATTAATGGTATTTTTGGAGAGAGACGTGTTCGGAGAGCACATATTCGCTGCCAATTTTGTATCCCCCCTTTCATCAGGCCCACAGTGGACACTACACTCTTTTCCCACCTGTCCTGCAACCTGAATGGGATGTGCATCTTGTATTTTGTTCCCAACGCAACAGGACCTGTGCTGTGGAAGTATCCCCCCACGGCTCAGGATTTTCCACTGGGCTCTTTTTTGTGCCAGAAAGTCCAACTGTCACTCAAACGGCGGCTGTAACTTGAGCAATCGACCAAGTGTTGGCACTCACATGCTGGGGATAGCTGAAATAGCACTTTCCATAAAACACGCAGAGAGAGGGCAGTGAAATCTGACCTCAGCATGGGCTGCCAGTTCTCCCACCCCACTCCAATATCCTTGTCCCGTCCTCCTGCTCACCCACCTACTCAAATCCTGCACCGACAACCTCACAACAAAAAAGTAAACAGAGAGAGAGAAAAGGGGAGGGGGGAAGCAAACGGTCTTTCTGAAATTTCATCAGTCATTTACTGCAGCTGCAGGAACTCAGTGAGTAAATGTCTGTTTGGTGGTGGGGGAAGGGGGTGGGGCAGATTCCATACAAAATATTAATTTGATAATTTAATAGTCAAATAAACTCCTTTTAAATCTATTTTCACCTGTATCAACACACATATTTGCTGATTTATAAGAATAAGCTATAATAATTTAGACATTATATTTTAATATTATATTATACGTATGTATGTATTATATGTATGCTCATACTGTGTGTATATATATATAGAGACACGTATATATATATATATGTATATATATATATATATATATATATATAGACACGTATATATACACGTGTTAATAAGCTGCATTAATTCAGATATTTTATTATGTACAGTATATATGTTCATATATATGTGTGTGTGAGAGTGTGTTTGCTGTATATGTATAAATAAACATGCATGCATATATTTAAGAAAAATATGTTCTGTGCATATATTAAATATATTTATATATAATATAAACTACATAAATATAAATATATACATGGGCATATTTTCCAAATATATACTGTATGTGTGTGTATTTATATATGCATAATACACACAGTACAGTTATTATGTAAATGAATTA
>JAUMHE010000085.1:5564382-5579165 GCA_032359235.1 Enteromius mattozi | reverse complement strand
TACAAACAGTGTTTGGTGCTTGTACATCAGTGTCAGTCATCTATCATTAAATATGATTTTAGGCATTACTCATGGGTGAGGGTAGGTTTAGGTGTAGAGATAAGGTCAAGACTATATTTTTGCATTAAAATGTTGTCCCAGGGTCAACAAAGTATGTTGACCTAGGGACACATATACTTGGCAAAATCAGGAAATGCGTATTTCAACCCCAGTTCACTTAAGACTCTATGAACTCTCTGGCCAGTATAAGTGAGGCAATTATCGTCAGCGGTAATCAGAGGAGATATATGCAGACAGGACACATTGAGTTACAAGAAACTCGTAGGGAATGGGAAGACCAGGTCTCGAATTTACAGCCACCGAGTTCAAACTGAGTTTGATTTACGTTAATTAAGGAGCTTCACTTGAACTGTGAGTCTGGGGAAAAGATAAAAACAGACACACGCTGCCTCACATAAAACACTGCGTAAAGAGTGTAGTTAATGTTTACGTTTTGCATGAAAGAAAAATAAAGCTTGTAACTGAATCAAGTTGCTTTACAATAGCCCATATCAGCAACTCCCACTATTTGGGTATTTCGTCAATGTATATATACTAAAATTTTGCATAAAGTGCGATATTTAAAAGTTTTGGTTGCAAAATATTTAAAGTATGTGTTTATATAGAAATTGACTTTCACATTTTTTTGAAATCTTTCTCTGTAAATAAATAAATAAAGCCAAGGCCTACTGCTGCAAGCACTAAGATTAAAAGGCAAAAAGATATCCTCATCAGATTACCTCCTCGTTAACTTTCATCGCACCCTTACAGGATGATGAAAGAAAAAAAAAGAAGTTTTAAGAGTGAAATGAATCTCTACATTTCGGTTGAAAACCTTTCATGGCTAACCATCAGGAATTACAGAAGCCGCAAACCAGCATCACTATTAACATCAGAGCAGAAGAAATTGGAAGGCTGTGAAAAATTTTAAAATGACTGTTTTTGTGGATGCTTAATACTACCAATACTACTTAACACAAAGAATAATGTTGGCAACCAAACAATTGATGGTGGCCATTGACTTTAACAGTATGGAAAATGGAAGTCAATGACTACCATCAACTGTTTGGTAACCAACATTCTTCTAAATATCTTCTTTTGTGTTCAACAGAAGATCATGTGGTTTAATTATGAAATTATGTTCTTTTTTGGGTGAACTACCCATTTAAGCTCTAAAAATAGTAAATATGATTGTCTACATAGTTCTTCTTCTGATGCAATAGTATACTGTAAGTACTGTAGATGGCAAAGTTTAACTCTGCATGGTACTTCTGTAAGGCATTTCTCCCTTGTTTCGTAGTTGCCATTCACCACTAGAATATTACCAAAGTTTGATGATTTCAGCTTCTGAATAAACTCTGGAAATGTGAAAAGGGTCCAGTAATATCACAGTATTTCAAAAGTAATGAAAGTACTCGAAGGAAATCAACAAAAAACATTTTAATTGTAGGCCAATTAATGTATTCATTTGTTCCGGAGCTATTTAGGCCAGGAATTCCCATGAAACCTTTTGGTCAGTCAAATCCATTTGACAAACTATTCTGATATTTTAAGATGTGAGTTAATGGTCACTATATGCAGGTAAACAAATACAATTTCTTTAGTAAAGGTTTTATTTTGGTAAGCACTTTGTGAAACCAAGTTAAGGCTATTTTCATAGTAAAAAATGCAATACCCACTAACTGTCCTGCAAAAAGCTCAGGCCTTAGCCATACTGAACACCTTTGGGATGAATTGGAACAGCAGCTGTGAGCCAGACCCCATTTGCCCAACATCTGTCCCTGACCTTACTGATGCTTGATTCTAAATGGGAACAAATCCCAGGAGTCATGTTCCATCATCCAGTAGAAAACCTTCCAGAAGAGTGGAAGATAAAGGAAGCTAATATCCTCAAGGAGCCAATGGTTTTGAAATCAACAAGCACATATGGGGATGTTGTTTGAGTGTCCATATAGTTGTAACCATAGATTTATGGAAAAAACACTTTATAACTGTTGAGACCTACTGAGCACATTTCTAAATTTATTTATTAAACATCTGATGCCAGATCACACTGCGTCCTCGGCACATGATTCAGTTTCACATATCGCTTAGAGATGAGAGGCTGCAAAACCACAACGGGCTCATCTGATGCTTGATTTGCTTCATCATCATCAGCTGAGAGATGCATCACCATTAGCATCTCACCTAAATGAACTGTCACGCAGAAGACGGCAACGAAAATACTCTGAGGCTTCACATAGTTACTCAGATTAGTACACTGCAAACAAGTCTACAGCATATCAGTGAAAATAATACATATCTAAAATTTCAAAAACCATCTTGTCTGCAAGGATCATCAGTAAGTGCATCCTTTTCTATAGCATTACATATTTAATGTATAAACATAAGTAGATACAGATGAATGCATATAGATAAAGAAATGCATAAACAGATAAATAAATAAATAAACGCATATCAGAAAGGAAATACAAAAATAAATGGATATAAAGAAATGCATAAAGATAGATAAATGCATGTATATAAATACAAATTAGTGCTGTCAAACGATTAATCACATCCAAAATAAAAGTTTCTGTTTACATAATATATGTGTATATAAATAAATGCACACACATACAGCATGTAATTTGAAAATATGTACATGTATTTACATGTATATTTAGATTCTTATAATTAATATTATATAATAATACATATAAAATATATAAAAAAAAAAAATTTTTTTTAAATATGCACATGCATTTGTGTGTAATTATATATACATAATAAATATACACAGTACACAAACATATATTATGTAAACAAAAGATTTTATTTTGGATGCAAATAATCGCGATTAATCGTTTTACAGCAATAAAAAAAAATATAGATAGATAAATAAACATGTAAATTCCTAAAACAAAAATAATTAAATTCTCACTCTTATATCTCATGGTTGAGATATAATAATAATAATACAACTTACAACTGATTAAGTGCTGTCTCAGCTTTCTAATCAAAGATGACTTGGAAAAAGTCCATGGTTGGATGACCTGTGCAGGGGCCTCAGATCCAGATGCTTCTTCCCGTGTGTCTTCCATGTTCAGCTTGTGTTTTTGCAAAGAGAACCTGGCTAGAATGAAACAAACTGGCCTTTAATCAGATCAGAAGTTATGACCAAGTACACTTAACCTCTGTTGCATAGAAACCTCTCTACAAACTGTTCCACGGTAAGAACATATCATTCAAAATTCAGAATGCCAGTAGTACGTCATGAGGGTCAGATTTTACTGGAAACAAGTGCACCATGGGTAGTGCAATTTACATAAAACTAAGCACAGTTGGAAAGTTTACAGCGATCTTCAAATATCAGAAGGATTATGGCCTTGCTTTTTTAGGGGGCACTTGTCATGTCGGGATAACCCATAGGCTCTCCTGTGACCCTCTTAGTGGCCAGCTGCATATCTGTGGTTTAAAATGATGAGGGACATTACTATCTTCTCACCAGGGTCATCCATCAAGTGGAACCCGCATGAAATGTAATGCCTACGATGATGATGTTCCATCTTTTTTTTTTAAAAATTGAGATTTGTCAGTTTTTAATGTTTTTGAACACTACATTTAGCAGCCAGATAATCAGATGTAACTATATTGATTAACAAAAATGTAAAAAGTTGATATAAAAGTGTAATCTGCACACGTACAGTACATTAAGATATTATAAACATTAACATCATCACTTTCTGTAAAGCTGCTTTGTAATAGGAAAAGTGCTACACAAATAAATCTGACTTGAGATGTACAAATATTATTTAATCTATATAATCCTCTGTTTTGGCACCTGGCTTACCATGTCTGGTTTATATGGCACTTATTCAGCATTTAAAATTAGATATGTCTCACATTGCGTGCCTTTTAAGTCCTAAACCTTTTTTTACCCCAGCAAAAGCTGCTGTAAGCACCGCAGTAAGTCTGTGGCTTTATTATAGTACTACAATTTCATGATCTGACTCCTAATGACCACAGCATATGCGGTCAAAACTCTGCCTGTCTTGCATGTATTAACGCAGTAAAGATCAGCACATTTCTCTACACCTAAAGAGCCTTTGGTCCCGGATTAGATTTAAACAACTAATGGAGGATACTCCCTTGGTGATTTTGCAGATGGAACATAGTTAATTATGGCCACCAATGAAATCCAACCATTTCTTTAGCCGAGCCAAGCACAAGGCAGTGGGTCTCAATGCACTGGCCCTGAAAATGCATTCAGACTCAAATCAAAGTGAACTTGATCGTATTACACATGGTTCAGCAGCGCAGAGACAGACTAGAAAATTCACAGGCCCAGGTTATGAACCCAGAACACCAAGTGATGAAATGCCAGAGTTATCATTTGCAAAGAGACCATTAGCACTTAAACTGTGGGGAGATTTTTTTTAAAAATCAGATAGCAACTAAATGATAATAAACCAATATTTCTAAAGAAAACTAATATTATAAATATGAATCAGTTTAACGTAAAATATTGATGCTCAAAAAATTAACCTAATATTGTGCAAAAAATAAAAAAAGAGAAACAATCTGAAGCATATTATAAGAGAGACCTTTTCTTGTATTATCTATCTTTTTCAGCGGTTTCCAAACTCACAGACCCTCATTCAACAAGAGGAACAATTAAGGAATTTTACAATGATAGATAGACAGACAGACAGAAAGATTCCCTCAAAATGACAACTTTATTCCAAATACCTTGCTAGCTAACATTATCCAAGACCTTCAAGTTTGGCCTACAGAAGAATTTTGTTCTAAAGATTAGCAATACTAAATGCAATCATTAGACTGATAGATAGATATATTTTTTCGGGGTTTTTTTTGGATTTTGTAGTGTGTTTTGGATCATTTTTCCAATAGGATTTATCGTCCCACCAATACAATCCATCATATAACAGTAGACACCATACTTTCCATTAAAACCTATACCATTCCCATTATATGCATTAAATCCATTACGTTTATATTGTGTTTTGGGTAGGGTTCTTTTGTTTTGTTTGTTTTTTAGCAGGGTTTGCTTTAACGCGTCTACATATGATCAGAGAAGCAAACAGTTCAAGGTTTTGTGCTCTATAATAGCTGTGAATGGAAAAAACCCACTAGATGGAGCTAAAAGCATTGCACTTAAAACATCCTCAATTTATAAATGTTACATTCACACAAACAAAAATACATGGACTGTGATGGCACTAACCCATTGCCTTATGAACAAACAACGGGGCATTAATTCAATAATAAGAGTAAAATGCTATCTTTTTTAATTATATTGAAAAACATAAAGGCTATAATTTAAAAGCAGTTACCTGTTTGCCAAAATACTGCTAATCTAGGTAAACACTCGTCTTTGTGCCCATTTTAAAAAAGCGTGTGCACAAAAAGTCTAATACTTCCCTGCTAATTGTTGTGATGCGCTGTCGTCGCCTTCCGCGACGCTCCTCCCACTGCTCCGCCATTGGCTGTTTTGTACAGAAAACAGCGCAGACTTTCAGGTTGGAACGTTCCTATTGGTTGCAATTTATATTCGCATAAATCCTCAGCGCGTGATTGGTCAACTGCACGTCAATCAACACGTTCCCCTGCTTTTGGATTTTACCTCAGGAGACTCCACAGTTTTCATCAGTGTGGACTGGAATGTGAACAAAGTAACACAGCCTACCAGACAAGAGGTGAACAAAACTATGATTCCTTCCTTAATTCTGAAACTGCACAACGTCAGGATTTCGCACTAGCGCCCAGAACACTGTAAGTATGCCATGTCTTTCTAAAATAGTCTTGTATTAGAGCAAACAAAAAAGCTTCAGATGAATAACACTCTAACCAACATCTGCACTGTTCTTCCTGTTTTTGGCAGAGCTCAAACACAGTCAATACACTCGGTCAGGATTAGATGTGAGCTGGATAGGGATTGGTGACTACCTCTCGCTTCTTCCAGAAGGGGGAAATGGGTGTAAATCGGAAGATAATGATCGCTTATAGGGAGAGCCTTTACGTGTCTGTAATCGCCAAGAGTTTGTCAGGCTTTCTTCTGCATGTCAATACACTGAGTTACGACTCTCCGCTAACAGCATTAGCTGCTCTCTCATTCACAGTGTCGTTACTGAGCGGTCGCCATAAACATAAGCGCAGCTAAATCTGTCATTTTTGAGATGTTACTGTGGTCACTTTTTATCTTACAATTACGCTTTACCTCAGTGTAAGTTGTCAATTTAATCAGGTGTGTCTTTACATTGTTTAGCGCACTAGCGAGCTGGCTAACTGTAGCTTTAGTTGGTGCGCATTTCTGAAGTCTCGTGGCGCAGAAAATAGTCGCCGTTTACTACGAACTTATTGTTTATCCGTTTTTAAATTCCAAATTGGCTACACTTGTTCACGTACAACCACTTCTCATAGTGTATTGAGGCGAGGGGTTAACTGAGGGAACGTCGGACAGTATATTGTGCATTTGTTGCTTTTTTTCCCACCCAAGCCCGAACCACAGAACACCTGCTCCTAGAAAACATTTTTACAATTAAAAAGACGTTTATGCGATTAAAACAAAGTCAGGACATTGCGTCTGAGTGTATCATCTATGGCCTTAGGGTTCGTGTGCAAAGGCAGTATTTGAAGTGAACTCCAGTTATTTCTGCATTGGTCACAGTTCAAGTAAACAAACGCCTGTCTAACCCCGTATTGGCTGCTGCTTACTTACTGCAAATGTTTCATGACCCTAACATTACAATAGTATTTGCCATAATTACTCACCTGGTAGTTAGACTATCAATGGTTCTACGTTTTGTTCCTATAAAATTATGGATGTTTAACACCTGATTCAATTCATCAGACCTTTATTAGTGGTGCCGTGTCCTGAAATGGGTGTGAAATAAGGGAGATGTCCAGATGTGCAGTTCTGGGCGTCCTTGCAGGGTGGAAAAATGCCTCTCTATGTTGTCATAATAAATAAGAAACTCAGCGTAGGAAGGCTTAGCTTGCTTTCAGTTAGGTTTTTTCCATTTTAGACAAAATGACCAATATGGCCAGTTTGGCCACACTAATATACACTTCTGTAACAATGGCGGTAAGTACTGTTTGTTGCAACAATTTAGGAAAAAAAAGTGTTCAGCAAGTTGTTGTTCCCCTAAAATATAACATTTTTGAAGTTTTTTTTAAAGCCAAAATACATCTGCTATAGCACCCCTTGTGGCTGCTCATTCAGAATGGACTGTGTATTACGAGATTTCGGAAAGCAATGGTGCATGAAATCAAACTTACGCAGCGAGAAATGTCTGCATCCACGTACTTGTGTAAAATATGTTTTAGCCTGAGTGCTGATAGAAGTACTTAGTCCTGATGATGGCCTCCATGCAGACCAGTGATTCATTGAGCTTTTTCAAATCAGTGAGGTTGCCAGCTTTTGACTTTCCGCAAACACACAAAAAGCACCCCCCTCCCACCATTGCTGTAGCCTAACTGAAATACAGCTCTGGAATACCAACATCCTCGGTGAAAAGAACCTGGAAAGGCTATTTAGTCCGAGGAGTCTAGATGTTTACACAGGAAGAACATTCAAAGAAATAAAGACCTTTGTTCCTCAGTGTCTCAGTTGTGTTGCAATTAAAAGGTGTCATTCATGCCGGTGAGAATATCCACATGGATAGGTAGTTAGTTTGTTCGCATTGAATGATTCAGCAACTTTGGCATGGCTCATGCTGTTGTTGAGTGATGTTACCATGGGTGATAGGATGAACCATGCAGGAACTCCAAGGCAGTTTCATCAAGCTGTGAAATAATAGTTGGGCTTCTTTTTCAGCTTTCTCCTTTTCATTCAGCCACAAACCTGTATAAGTCCACACAGTCATTGGAATTGTACAGCATTTAATAAATTGTCAATTAAATGTATCTTGCAAGAAATGACTGGAGACCCTCTTTAAGTTTTCTTATTAAATGTGGAAAAAAAATCTCTCTCTTGCATTTTCTGTTCCCTGGCCCCAAAAGGACTCTATCGGCCTGGCCTGTTGAGGGGACGCTTTTTGGGACCAATGCAGACCCCCCCTCAGTTCCTCACTGTCAGTGCCTGTGCGTGGGTCAGCAGTTTTTGTCGCTGTAAGTGGTTTTAGACACCTGCTTGCTCCCTTTCTCTTGTTCACCCATCAACAGCCCTGCATCCAACCCCTCCAATATCAGCCTCCCAGCTGCCCTTATCCCCCTGCATAGTTTTCTGCACGGATAGCTGTGACCTTGCATCCTTTGTGGCCAACCTCTGGCATTGTGATTCATGTCATCCCGAGAGTGTGATCCATAAAGACCCCGCCGATATTTGTGCATGCTTGCACCCCTCTCTCGTCACAACCTCAAATCTTTTCAGTTAAAGAATCCAGTTTACATGCAAGCACAATCACTCACACAATGAGCTACTGGTAACATTGAACCTTTGCTCTTGAAACCTTCTAACCTCAGATAGAATGAGCAAAACTGTCAGGATTTCACCAAATCATGGGCAAAATCCTGACAGTTTATTAATATCAAGCCATATAACCTGTGCTTTGTACATTTGTACCTTTAATTACCTACCATCCTTTAAACCCAACAAATGAAATGTTGAAACATTAGGGTTTTTTGTCTTTGTTATGGGGCTGCATGAAATTAATGCATTAACTGTCAATTATTTCTCTTCAGTATTGTGATCTTTATTCATTTTTATTAATGCAATTTACATTGAAACTATTTTTGCAGGGCAACTGCATTCCATTTTTGTTGCTTTTCCTATTGCGTGTTTGCAGCGTAAATCAAGTACCTAAACTGCCATATTCATTGCCACTCTTAAAATGTGAAAAACCATTTGTTTTTCACACTGTTGATTGCATTATAATTCAAGAATGTTAATCAACAAACCTGTCTAATTTACACAATGTGCACTTTGTTGATTATAATAACTTTTTAGTTTTGCTGCATTGCACGCAGTGTATTACAGTTTATCATCACTCCAGTTATGCATTGAATGAATATGTCAGTGATTGGTAACAATGCTGATATACTGAAAAGCTCAAGTAAATATGCTGACACAAGAAATAGAAAATGAAAAGTTTAACTTAAAGTTAATTTTGAAAACAATCGTATTACTTGAAAAGCTGTGCTCTACACAAGATTGATACGATCCTAAACAGGATATGAATAATTAGGTTTCTCAGTTTATTATAGATGTTCTTTTTAGTTCTTGCAATTTTATTCATCAGAAATAACTTGCATTTAATTTAGTAATGCTACTATTTAATAGTTTAAATAAGATACTCTTATGTTTGTTTTCTTGAAATGTTCATTATAATGATCTCGTTGGATTTCTTGCATAATTATCTAAAGGTTTTGCCAAAAACAAAGGATTACAGACTTATTTCTGAATCTAAACTTTATGACAATCTGTCAGCATAAAATGTGAGGCCGAGTTGATTAATTGTGCACTTTGTGTTGGCTTTACAGTGTAAAGAAGGATTACAGTTCTAAGATCCTCTGAACAAAGTACAGTGAACTCAACTGTTTAAGTAAGATTACAGAAGGAGCTGTGAATATCTAGCAAATGTCAAGCAAAGTTGTCTTATGAAGAATGTGAAAATGCCATTCAGGCAGTACATTTTCAGTCTCTGGACATTATACACAAGAAAAAAAAAAGTGTTCTCAGCCTTTTCAATACAAACACTACAACCACATGCATGCTAATCACCCAAAAGTCTAAGACCAATAGTTGTGTTGTCTGCAGCTGAAAAAAAAATGTGGCACTAGTTGGCTCTAAATTTTGTTGATACAGCACTGTACATAACTGCTTTCTCAGTGATGCTTTTATTGCCAAACATAAACATGTACAGCAGTGAGTCATCCCTAATACTGAAAATACCTTTTACAGAACACATGCTAATCTCCTTTGTTGTGCTTTTGTATTTTCCCAGTTCGGGGTATTGGAACCAGTGAAAATTTGGACGTGCTAGAAAAGATGTCAGTCAGCGTCCATGAAAACCGCAAGTCCAGGACGAGCACGGGCTCCATGAACATTTCGCTCTTCCACAAGCCGTCTCATCCAGACAGTGTGCTCACCCACCTCAACACCCTGCGCAAACAATGCATGTTCACAGATGTGACACTATGGGCAGGCGATCGCTCCTTTCCCTGTCACAGAGCTGTGCTTGCCGCTTGCAGTCGCTACTTTGAAGCCATGTTTAGCGGTGGCCTCCGTGAGAGCCTTGACAATGAGGTTAACTTTCGAGATAGTGTTCACCCAGAAGTGCTGGAGCTGCTGTTGGACTTTGCTTACTCCTCACGTGTCATCATCAACGAGGAGAATGCAGAGTCACTTCTCGAGGCTGGAGATATGCTGCAGTTTCATGACATCCGTGATGCAGCAGCAGAATTTTTAGAGAAGAATTTGCATGCATCAAACTGCTTAGGGATGATGCTGCTCTCCGACGCCCATCAGTGCAAGCGCCTTTATGAGCTGTCATGGAGGATGTGCCTCATCCACTTTGAGACTCTTCGAGACACTGAAGACTTCTGCGGCCTCTCGAAAGACAAGCTTTTGGATCTCATTCTTAGCGATGAGCTGGAAGTTGAAGATGAACAAGTTGTGTTCAATGCAGTCATGCGCTGGGTAAGGTATGACCTAGACAGCCGCAGAGACTACCTTCCTGAACTGCTGCGAGGACTACGCCTTGCGCTGCTACCCTCGGAATGCCTCATTGAGGCTGTGGCATGTGAGGAACTTGTGATGTCAGATAAAAGGAGCCGACAGATTGTCGATGAGGCCATGCAGTGCAAGAAAAAAATTCTGCAGAATGACGGCGTTGTCACTAGCCCATGCGCTAGGCCTCGCAAAGCTGGGCACACGCTGCTCATTCTTGGTGGTCAGACATTTATGTGTGATAAGATCTACCAAGTGGATCACAAAGCAAAAGAGATCATCCCTAAATCTGATCTTCCCAGTCCCAGGAAGGAGTTCAGCGCATGTGCCATTGGCTGCAAAGTTTACGTGACAGGAGGAAGGGGGTCGGAAAATGGAGTGTCGAAGGATGTTTGGATATATGACACGGTACATGAAGAATGGTCGAAAGGTGCCCCTATGCTAATTGCACGTTTTGGACATGGCTCGGCTGAACTTGAAAACTGCCTTTATGTTGTTGGGGGTCACACTGCTATAGCAGGTGTCTTCCCAGCCTCCCCATCAGTATCTCTTAAACAGGTTGAGCGGTATGACCCCCTAACCAACAAATGGACAATGATGGCACCACTTAGGGATGGTGTTAGCAATGCAGCAGTGGTCAGCGCCAAGCTAAAACTCTTTGTGTTTGGTGGAACAACCATACACAGGGACAAGGCTTCAAAGGTCCAATGCTATGACCCTATTGAGAACCGTTGGACTATAGCTGCCGAATGCCCGCAACCCTGGAGATACACCGCTGCCGCTGTCCTTGGCAGCCAGATATTCATAATGGGTGGTGATACAGAGTTCACCGCAGCGTCCGCTTACCGATTCGATTGTGAGACCAATCAATGGACACGTGTTGGTGACATGACTTCTAAAAGAATGAGCTGCCATGCTGTGGCCTCTGGTAATAAACTCTACGTGGTCGGCGGATACTTCGGTACACAGCGGTGTAAAACCCTGGATTGCTATGATCCAACGTCAGATAGCTGGAACAGTATCACTACCGTGCCTTATTCACTGATTCCAACTGCATTTGTTAGTACCTGGAAACATCTTCCTGCCTAGATGCCTCCGATTGAAGTGTATGGATTGGATCTTGGTAAGTTTCTGGCTATTCTCTCATTTTTTGATGTACTCCAGTGAGTCTAAAGACTGTATACTGAATTTATTATTCTCTCTGAAGGTGTAAGTATCTGTATTACCTTATCTGATCTGTACACACACACACACACACAACCAAATCGTTTTGTATTGTAGGTGCTTCCTTTGAAAACTGCTTGAATCATAATTCTAAGCAGAGGAGCAACTGAAGTCAGCAGGCTGTCGACATAGACACATAAACAGTGATTTCTGTCAAGATAACTGCATGCCAAAATGCTAAACTCGACTTGGCAGCCTTCTTTGAAAGCAGCTGAGTGCTCCCATCTTATTGAGGGTTTTGAGAGTGGTTGAGCAAAGAGAAAATTGGCATGTTAAACCATCTGGATGTCTAGCAGTATAATACAGCAATGGCTGTCATTGAAGGGCAACTTCAAGAAGGTTGAAGGTTGAGGCTTAAACGTCTCATGAGTTCTTAGTTAGGATCAGAATGATGTGTCAGCACTAGTGAGCCAGTGAAATATTGATTTGTAATCTACATTACAAAGCTTTTTCTGTCAATTGACTATTAGGTAGAGTGAGAGCACAAAGTGGCTTAATCTCTGTAATTACAGACTGCAATGAAGGACTCAATGTGGAGAGATTTAGGGAGAGGGTGCTTATTGCTGCTGGAACAGATGTCACAGTGTTTTGTTTCCCATCAAATGTACCATATAAAGCTCTTGAAATTTTGACCACTGAAACTTTTTTTTTTTTTTTTTTTTGAATATTTTCAGTGGCCAGAGGACAGTGTGAACAGAAACAGTTTCACAATTGGAATGCAATTGTAAATTTGCAGAATTTGCATTTCTCAACTGTGCATTGAAGTCCCCATGCCCAGAGGCAATCAGTCTTATGTGGCTTTTGGTGCATTAGTAAAGACTTATATTATTAGACGAAGCATTTCTTATGTGAGAAGGCAAAGTTTACTTGAAGAACCTACCACCTTTGTTTTAGAAAAGGAAAATGCATTGCCATGAGTTGTGTATTCTTGACAAGGTACAGATGTGTTATTAGCCAAATGTAAGTTTTTAAAGTTATAGCAGTACTGTACAAAAATTGTAAATCTCGATAAATATATCAAGCAGAATTTTAGTTTTTCCAAGCAAAGATTAATTTGAATTAATATTTTGCTGAAATCTCAGTGCATCATTATACAGTATTTCACTATTCATTTTTACGTCTGCTTTAATTTTTTAATAAATTATAATTATTTAACTCTCCAAAGAAATAAGAAAACTCTCATTTTATTTCCATTATAAGCTTACTATCAAAAAAATATTACTGTCAAACAAATGCGCAAGTACATAAATTTAAACTTTTCATTTGCATTGTACTTTAAAACATTAATGCTTATTGACTATATGAAATGCATTAACTTTGTTATAATAACTTTACTTCTATAGACATTCTAGACTCATCATCATTTCTGCTATCATAACATCTTGTCTGTCAGCACTTATGAAGACTAGGGCTAATAGGTCATTACAGACTAACAACATATGCATAAATGGCCTTTCCCAGAAGCCAGCAAGCCTCTTGTCTGCATGAAGTCAGAGTTAAATGATGATAAGCATGCATATCGATTTGTGTATGTTATACACCAAAGGTAGTTGTTTAAACCTAATGCTGAGGAATTACAATTGTGTCACTGGCCTCTAAGAATGCGTCATAACAGTCAGCTGAACATCTCTCACTTGTGTCATTTAAATTAGACTGCCTGGGGAGGGACCAGAGCCGTCTCATTGCATCCCCTGGTGATTAGAAAATTATTACTTCTGTGAGTAATCATTAACACTCTTCATCAGCCAGCGACTTCGTTCACACCACAAGCGCTTCATTTCACAGTGAAGCAGGTGGCCCAGCAAAAGCTGGGTTTTATAATTAGCCCCAGGGGGCACAAAATCAGAATGTCTGGAGGACGCCCTGGCAGGCCTGCCGAAGGATGTTGGCAGCAGCGGCGTGCTCCAGAAACGCCCACAGGAAGCGCATAAACATAGTTAACCGGGTTTCAACCAAAGGGTTAAAGCTTAGCTGGTTAGCATGGCCCCGCTAGACTCTGCTGGTAGACGTCGTAAGTATACCATCTGGCTGCAAAGTATTTTTCCATTGACGAGCATTGAAAAATATTTTCGTATTCTGGCAAAATAGCTACATTTAAATTGTGAATATTTCACATTACAGTAGATGTTTTTGGAGAGCACTTATTATATTTAAGCTGACATTTTTCTATTTGCTGACTATGATGTCATAGCTTGACGTCATGATTTTTCATGCTGATATTCGACATTAGTTATTATTCAACTTGAGTGATTATTTTTGGCTCTTATGATTGGCTCAAAAATACTACAGCAAAACTGAACACACGTGAGCAAAGCCAGACCTCAATTTCTTTAAGTATTATTAAAAATTATTAAAAGCAAAGGCTGCTGTGTTTTGAACTTATTGAGTGCAGATATGAGGAATTAATAGAGGTGAGCAGCTCTATGGTCTCACCCTTAAAATGCCTGTTGGCCTCCATGGTGGAATGACGTGTGTCATTATGAGAAAAAAAAAAATAGAGAAGAATGAGCTTCATGAATCATTTAAAGGACTGTACAGAGTTGGGATTCCACTTTCAGCTTATAAATATTTTAAAACCTGCAGCGGCCAGGGAGAAGCAGAGGAGTACCTGAATGTAATCCATTTCAGAAAGCTGTGTATCATTTTAGACAGCTGGATAATTGAATCCCAGAGTCTAAATTTGACATTATTAGTCATAATCAGACAGCCTTGCTGAAAACCTCTCGTTTCACGGTATAGTTATAAATTTTTTAGAGACTTAGCTTAATGCCCTTAAAAAAAAGAAAATAAAGGAAAGCTTTCAGAGATTTATGGTAGAGCACATGTAAAGCTTGTATTATGTTTTATT
>JAUMHE010000085.1:5546851-5558482 GCA_032359235.1 Enteromius mattozi | reverse complement strand
AGAGAGAGAGAGAGAAAGGAAATAGACTGAATTCCAACAAGGTTGTTAATTAGATTTGTTGGTTATTTTATTTAAGATTTATTTAGATTTTTAATGTATCTTACATATATACTTTCTCCCTACTCTCAATTGTTCACTCCATTCAGAGGTTTACCTTGAGCTTTACACACATCAGCCAACACATCATAAGCACATAATTGCTATGAAATTCGGTAGACAGTTTTATCTTCTTTTTATTTTAAAACCAGCGTCATCTCTGTGTTCCCTTCAAGTGCGTGTGGCAGCTATTCTGCCAGATCAGAATCTCACACTTAATGAATCATAAAGCAGATGGACACATTTAAGGTGAAACCCACGTCTGGGATCTGCAAAATATTTACTTGGTTTTTAGTTTATAAAAAGCGGCAGTCAGTTTTGATGGATACGTCAATGGCCTTGTCAATGCAGACTCTGAAGTGATTTCATTGTTGTGGCTTAACACACTTACGCCCTTTAAGGGGGAGGCATTAGCATTAAATTACAATGTGGTGGAGGTGATGAGAATTGAATTAGAGGCAAGCTTTACTGGTGGGATGTGAAGCTGATGTAAGCGATTGATTTTAAATCTTCTGTAAGCATAGGGATGTTGAGAGGGCGTCAGGGGGAAGGCTCATTTTAAGTGCTTTGAGATTACAAATCCCATCCGCTCTCCACGGACACAACAGACGAGGTTCAAAGATCCTCACAATTGATTCCGCCACTTCATCCAAATCAGTTCTGGTTTTATAATCTTCCTCATTTTTTCTGTTTTGATTTAAAAAAAATATTTTTTTTTTTTACATTCAGTACAATCACACATTTGTTCCCGTTGCAACACAGCAGCTAATACATATGACTGGTTATCGATACAGATTCGATTCTGATTCACAAGATCTTGATTCTTTGTATGCATTCTATGTACATGCATTGGTGCTCATTCATGAAGCATTTGCAAATGTATAAGTTAATTTACACACAGATTCGTTCTGCTCGTGTTTCATAAATGAGGCCCAATGTTTGTGAATCAAACTACACTTTAGTTTCCATTCTTCAAACTTTTTGCTTGGAATGATTAAGCATGATATGGTGATAGTAAGGTAGAGAGACACCATGAAATGTGCTATTCTTTCTTCCCTGACATTTCTCTGTCAATTTTAAATGGCCTCTTACATTTGCATGAAGTTGGAGTGCATTGGCTGGGTTCAAATTACAGCGTTTGGCTTTGAGCTCAGGGAAAATCTGGTTTTATACTCTGTCGTCTCTCATTGCAGGTGCCCTGGTCTTCTAGCCACACTGAATGGATGACAGCAGGGCTGGATTGTCATTGGCTGGCCTGAAGCACCTCTGTTGGGTGGGTGTGGTGTGGCTGCGGTCGGTCACGGCCACTCTCGAAAACAAACCATCTATCCACTGCTGAGAGGAGCCACAGAGAAGAGTTGAAAAATCTCCAGAAGAGAGGCCACAAAGGCCTTCTCCCTACAGCACAACGCTAACTCATGCCATGCTTGTTCATTGCCAAATCAGAGGCACAAGGACACAATACACACTTACGCCAGTATCTACTCTTTGGAAACTCTTTTGCAATCCATGGAGGTCAAGAACATTCCAATGAACTATGATAAATGACAACTAAAGCATGATTTCACTTCGTGAAACTTTCTTCTTCACTTTGATTGGCAGTCCAGCATGTTCATGTTCGTGTTGTTTCCAAAACGCCTTACGGACACTGCGTTTAAAACAAAACATCTGAAACATCTACAGAACTGCAGAACATCCCCATGGGAAAGTGCAAGTTTACTCGAGCAGGATGTAAAATGCCTGTGGTACTTCTATTTAAGTATGGATTTTAACATGGAGCTTGTATAGATTCTACAGCACAATGTATAATCGAGGACTTCCTCACGTTTTAAGATTTCTTGAAGGTTTAAACATTTGATAAATGCATTTAATTTATGTGTTTGTGATGAAACATAGCAGTAAAAGAAAAAATTGCACATGAGTACATGATGGATGATGACGGTGTTGATGTTGGTTACCATTTTCCTTTGTAATTAAATGCTGGATCATCGTAAAAGGAATATTCTGGGTTTAATACAAGCTATGCTCTGTTGACAGCCTTTGTAGCATAATGTTGATTTAGTTCCTCTTTCTGTTATTAAAAAAAAAAAAAAATTGGTAAACCAAATCTGGGTTCCAGTGAGGTACTTAAAACAGGGGCCACTAAAATTCTCACAGCTTCAATAGTACAGTCACAAGATGTAAATATGCATGTTAACATGGTTTTAGTGTAAATAACTTTGAATTTTGCAAAGCCCTAAACTACAAATGTAAAGTGCTTCATAGTTTAAATACAGGTTGTAACAACAACATCTAAATGTTTTATAAAATACAGTACACTAAAATACATATTTCTGCTTCTACATCTATTCACCTAGTCCCCATTTTAAATGCTGAAACTGTAACATCCATTTTTGCCTGTTTTTAAAGGATTAGTAAAAATTTTCCCACAAGACCCTAAGACCTTCATAAATCTTCAGAACACAAATTCAGATATTTCTGAAGAAATCTGAGAGCTTTGATTTAGATAGCAATGCAACTGACATGTTCAAGGCCCAGAAAGGTAGTACGGACATCGCTGAAATAGTCCATGTGACATCAGTGGTTCAACCTTAATGTTATGAAGCTAGAAAACAAAAATAACTCATTAATTCAACATTTTCTTCTCTTCCCCAGATGTGCTGCACATGCGCCGTGGTACTGTTGTGAATGTGTGATGAAGACTGACACAAACAAGAAGAAATTATTGAATAAAGCTGTAATTTTTGTTTTCTTCACATACATGTAGCTTCATAAAATCAGAGCTGAACCACTGATGTCACATGGACTATTTTAACATTGACCTTACTTCCTTGCTCGATCTTGAGTCAAAAAGCTCTCAAGTTTCATTAAAATGTCTTTGTTTGTGTTCTAAAGGTGAATGAAGGTCTAACAGGTTTAGAAATGACATGAGGGTGAGTAATTAATTACAGAATTTGTTTTTGGGTGAAGAAAATAAGGGACAAGTCATTTTTTTTTTAATCCTTAATTGACTGAGCTTAGTTAGCATTAAACCCAGAAAATTTCTTCCAGAACAACTATTATTGTTGAAGGTTGGTTTTCTTGCTCACTTACAGTCTTAAAGCTCTTGAAAAGGGATATGATTTTGAATTGTGTTTTGGGGGGAGTTTATCTTCTGTAGTAAATGACTCACTGCTAAACATTTCCATTTGAAGGGGACTTTCTGGGATTATGCAGCAGATCCCACAGGCGTCCTTGTGAACTGAATTCCTGGTGCCTAATACCGGTAGACGTGTTTGTTGCTCATTCAGTCAGTTGAAGGGTTTGAATAAATGATTTTTTGATGCTTGCAGACTGGTTTCATAAGCACCCTGGAGGTTTTAAAAAAAAAAAAAAAAAAAAGTGCCTGGATTCCTCTCTGAAAACTCCTCCACAAAACATCCAAGGTTTTCTGACGTAACAGGAACAGGCTTTACGCTATTAGCCAAATCTTAGAATGCTCAAGCTAAATCCACATGGATTTTTTTTCAAATGCCTCTTAAATTAGAAATATTATCCATTGCATGAGGTTTCCTGCTCCTACAGATAAAATGTATGTGTTAGATTTGTTGTTGCATGGAGGAATTTTAGTTAACATTGAAATAATATTTTAAGTAAGTTCTAAACAACATAGGAGTGGATAAAAGGAAATTCACGGATACTGGATGTTGATTAACAATTTAATGATATTAGAAAGCACACTTTTTAAAAAAATTTACCCGATAAGTCTTGACGCAAACCAAAATAGTCATTCTACAATATCTGGCATTTATAATACCATTGACCCTAGAAATGTCATCAAAATGTAGCTGTGTGACAAAAACAATTCAAACATGATTATTGGTAAGCATGCATTGAGCTTCTTTTATAGTACGACTATGCCAACGGCAATGCCAGAGGCGCAGATTTATTGTTTTTTTAAACATCCGCTTTATTCCCTAAAATAGGAGAGGGCACCGAGTCCAGGAAACTGTGCAGTCGTCTGGAAACGGAGGCTGGCATTTCATAATGATTCCTTGAGGCACCTCTTTGCAAAGTTTTTATTCGAGTTCATGTTTACTCTTAAGCCTGTGAGAAGCTATTAGCACATCTGACGGATACACTGGTGCACTGCAGTAAGAGTGTTTACCGGTCGGGCTGGGATGAGAAAGAGCAATGTGAATATTTACCACTTGCTGTGGCAGTGGAACATACATGAAATATCCAACATCTAAATAATCTTGCCCTCTTATATAGGAGATCATTACAAGACTCTGCGATTTCCTTTCAAGCTTCTAATCTGGTCCTGTGGCTGACAGCCCAGTGGGTTGTGGGAGGGGGGCACCCAAGACAAGACAAGGGCACAGGCGCTAGGAGACGAAGTACTCTGGGGTGAATGGAAGGTAAATCCTCTGCCAGGCAAGAATGTTGAGCCCAGTCTCTCCTGCCACTCATTTTGCCTTTCAGGCCACCTGCTAGCCCTGAGGACTGGGCTCAAATAACAGCCACTGGCTGCTACTTACACACCAGAAAAAAAGACCTTCACAAGGTTCAGGAATATACTACCAGAAAATGTGAACATTTTAAGAAGCCAGTCGAGGTTAAACTAAAGACATACTACTATTACTACTATGTTAGTAGTAGTCACCACTGATATTACTAAACATAATGTAAAAACGAAGATTTTCTATAAAGATTCTTTTCAAAGGTTTTCATCGTGAAAAAGCACTACACAAACTTAAATTGTAGTAGTAGTAGCATTTTAAAAATGGAATGAGTAAATAAGTATTGAGTAATTCAGATCTTTTATAATATTTAGAAATATTATGATCTAAAAGAATTGTTTATTATTTCAAAGAAAATAAGTTCTGAATAATTCAGATGTTTTATTTTATATTTATAATATTATTTTTCAAATATTACAATCTAAAAGAACTGTTTTCCAATTGAATATTTTGAAATGGTATGTATTCCTGCAATGCCAAAATCAAATTTTCATCATCCATTACTTGTATTTAGCATCACATGGTTCTAAAAATTTGATTTAAAAATATACAAAAAACTTATATTTCACAATAATACTGGTTTACTGAACTTTTTAATCGCGTGCAGCCTTGGTGAGCATTAAAATGTTTTTAAAAGTTATTCCAAAACCTTCGACTGGTTTACTGTTCAAACCTTTGAGGTGTTTAATGTTTTAAATTGAAAAAATTACATAAAATATGTTTTTCTTATTTTAATACATACATATACATATATATTTATTTATATTTGTACATACATAATAAATAAGCACAGTACATGCACATAAACAAAAACTTCTATTTTAGATATTATTAATCACATTTAAATGTTTGACAGTACTAATATATATATATATATATATATAATGTTTTCCACAATGATGACTCTTCTACACCACCTCATTGTACATCATCTTTTGGGAGACGCCTGTGTCATTTCTAATCAAGAAAAAACTTGCTGGTTGAATAAAAGTAACTTTAAGTCAGAATTTGCCAGGGGTATGTAATAATTAAGGGTAAGGGTAATAATTTATATATATATATTCCAGTTTTCAGTCTTTAATGCTAAAATCATTTGTGCTGCACAAGTTTTTTGTGGAAACTTTGGCTGTAACTTGCTTCATAATCTGAGGAATATAAAAAGAACAGCAGTTAGTAGTAGTATGAACCACATGTGCACTATAAAAAACGAGTTTCAAACTCATTTGCACGTTTAGCCTCCCCTTGTGTATCATGAAAGATGTTTGGTCTTTGAATGCAGTTGTTTGGCAGATCGACACTGGCAACCTCATGCAGAGACAGTTTGCTAATTGAAATGCAGAAATGTGTTTTGCCTCAGTTCTCTCTGAACTGGTGCATAATTGAGGCTGTAAAGCATTTCGCTCATGTATATTTGAACAGGTCTCTTTTGCCCGTTTCAAATCTTCAGCGCATATCTCACTAACTTCAGAAGCCTGAGTTGGTTTTCACACTAGGCACATTCTGCAACAAAAGATATTCTTTTTGGAATTAAATTATTTGCACACGTAATGAAGAATTTTCTTTGTGGATTGCATTGTCATTTACATTATTCCAGCCTTCATTTTTTTTTCAACTGTGGTGACACGAATAAAGAATAATACCTCTTTATATATATTTTGAGTAGGCAGATCTTAACATGTTGAGGTTGCGTGACATTGCCTCATCCACAAAAAAACATCAACAAATCTATGACAGGTAAAATAAAATAAAACCTGTATTTAAGGATAAACATAGTTTGTGTTTGTTTTGAGTGGTCAATTATTGTCTGCCAAGAGCACAAAACCATCAGATTACAGATAGTTTCAGCAAACTTGTGTGTAAAGTAAAGGTACTTTCCCAGTTTGGAAAGATAATACTTTTGAATATTGTTGGGTCAAAGCAGTTTGTAATAATATGATAAAAAAAAAGCATTTGCTTAAATGAACGATTCTGAGATATCGTGATTTTTTGGACATCTCTTGAGTGATCAGTGTGAATTAGATCTCGTTCTCACTTTCAAATCAAAGTAATCAGCTGCCATCACACTTCCTTTATCACGCTTTCACAGCTGAAGTCTGGGGCTGATTTTTTTCTTCTTCTTTTTTTAACAGGTCTTTACTAAATATTCTGCTAGTTGGAAGAAGTTGTCAGTACTGCTAAAATTACCCAAATATTTTAGCCAATACACATATTAATAGACAATAGACATATCATACATCAAGTCAATATTTAATTATATACGAATGCATCTAATAATAATAATAATAGTTATTATTATTATTATTATTAATAGTTGTTGTTTTTTGTCAATTTCCATAATTTATTATCTATCTTGGTTACCGCAAAAATATTAAGCAACATAAATAAATATTTAAAATTAAATATTGTTATTGTTATTATTATCATTAGTGTGGTTGTTGTTGTTGTTGTTGTCAATTTCCATAATTTATTATCCATTTATTATCTTGGTTTCCACAATAATATCAAGCAACAAAAAATGGTTTTCATCATTGATAAGTAATAAATGAATAAATAAATAAAAGTAGACCACCAAATCTATTATTATGATTAAAAACTTTTATTAAAGTAAAATTATATAAAATGTATACTTTATATTAAATTACAGCATTTCACCATTCGTTTCCCATTAAGTTAGCAAAGTAATTTTACAATGCCAGCCACAACAATGCAAAAATATATACCGAATATGTCTGGCCCACTATTTTTACTCTCTTGGGCGTTATAAAATAAGAGAGAAAGAGACAACAGCATGTTGCAAGACTTTCCCATCCACAAGACAACTTTAATTATATAATATCAATTATAATTACAGCCACCCACACATATTCTAGAAGCGCTGGCAGCAGCCCAGCTCATTTACGCGTACAGTATGAGAGCTCCGAGATAAAACAGGCACATAGCAGCATTCATACACTCTTCACTGGATTCACCCTCTCTGTGATCCCAGCCGTCATAGATACCACTAGCTCATCACCCATTTACATTTAATTAAAGCGGACATGCCAGATCAATATGTTCCATTAGCTCCAATACATCTGTGAAAGAATAAGCCCACGACATCAGCCGCTAATTTCCCCAGCGATGCCATCGACAGCAGCCTGTGCTGTCCTGCTTTTAAGGGCCTGAACATAGCGTGAAGCTCTGTGGTATGTGGCTTTCACACACACACACACAGAGAGAGAGACTGCACTAACACCCCTGAGGGAAGCAGAGGTCATGAATTAGTCTTTGAACTGACTTTCTGAAAGATGTTTAGAAGTGTTTGTGTCTCTCGTTTCATTGTTTATGGCTAGGCAGGGCCGTTCGCTGACTTCTCAGGGCACCAAATCCAGCTTTATTCAAAGGTTTTTAACTATTAGTTGGCACAAGCGTATTGTAAGCACAGCATAAATGGCAGGCATTTTTATGTGAGATTTTTTGCTGTCAGTTTTACAAGCTGAACGGGGTGGAGAAAGATTCAAAATGGTTTCAGGTCAAGGCTGACAGTGAAAAATGCTGAAAACAGGATACTCTGCGGGTTCTGTCAACAAACGCGGACTTTAGAGTCAAATGAGAAAACAACATAAAATACGTGCTTACGCTTGTATGAAAATGGAGCTGTGGGTAAACACTGTCAGGAGCGTTCCTCTGGACACCGTATAAATCCCTGTCTTTGGGAAAACCAGGTGTTTACTTCAATCTCAAGTTTTTTAGAGGTTGTGGCAGAGGTGTGCTACGGTAAATTTATTTATTATTTTCTGATGCCAGTTATAAAGCACAATTTTTTATGCTGTTTTGCAGTCTTTGAGCTCACAAAAGAACAATATTATTACAAATTATTTGTTCAGACAGCTAATAGGGACATTCTATTGGGAAATATAATATTTCCAAATATAACATTGGGAAATGTGTGTGTGTGTTTTCTTTTAATATATTTATTTATTTATTTATTTTTATATTATCATTTTTTTCTACTTTATTTATTTATTTATTTATTTATATTGTTTTTCATTTATTAAAACTAAATAAATTCACAGTTCCTTGTGGAACTCAACACCAAAATGTAAAAAAATATTTTACTATAATATATATATATAGACACACAAAAAAAAAAATACATTTCAATAATTTTTATTATTTTTATTACTATTTTTTATTTACTTTAAAATAATAATAATAAAAAATAGCTGTCAATATGTAATGCACTAGTGAAATGAAACAATTTAGATTTTTTTTTCCAGATATTATTAGGTCTTGTCTGGCATCAGCTGGTTAACAAGTTTTTGGACTTTTGAACTGTTTGATGCATTTTGACGTTTGGAAGGATTACAAAAGACACAGCTAAAAAATAAATCAATAATAATAAAAAAGTGAACATTTGTAAGTCATGGCAAGAATTTCCGTTGAATAAAACTCGATTTTGCACTTTTTGGAAATCTAGTGAGACTTAAAAACAAAAGAAAAAATCATTGCCTTGCAAATTTTCAAGCTCAAACAAGCTGAAAGCAGAGGTGTTTGCAGCCTGAGGACAGTTTTAACCCTCAGGTTTAAGGGATCCCCCAGATTCTTTCCAGTGTTTACACAACATTCCATAGTCTGAGGCGTCAGTGTCAGTAAATACAGGGCCCTCCGGCACAGGTGCTCCAAACATTACTGGCCCCTGATGTCATCTGTATGACGGGGAAAGCATGTATCAACACTGCTATGAAAAAAAGAAGGAAAGTCCAAGCTAAGACATGTGTATACACCACTTAAGAAAAATTAAAACATGTCTAATTATAAAATTATAAAAATATAATATATAATATGATTACTTATGCTCTAAAATATTTTAAAATAAAATGCAACAATTAAATTATTCTCGATTTGTAATGCATCAGTCAGATTGTATTTCAAAAATGTATTTTATTTTCAATTGTATTTATTACTTCAATTTTTAAACTATTATTAAATAGTTTTTTTCTTAAAGTATGTAAATGTGATATGCATTTGTAAGATTATTAAATGCATTATTAAATCAGACAAGCACATTACATTCAGCTTTTTTATTTATTTTTGGTTTATTTTAAAGTATCTGTCAATATGCACTTGTGATATTATATTTAATTATTATATTTAATCTGCATTAAAATAAAATAGCTGTCAACATGTAATGCATAATAAAAGTCATAGATCATTAAAAAAAACTGATTTCATAATGGTTTATAATTGTACTAACTGCACTGTATATTGACAGCTAAATTGAGTTTAATTATGTAGTAATTAATAAATAAAATGTACATACATACATAAAATAGCGGTCAATATATAAAGAATATTTAAATTTGAATTGTTGATTTTTTTTTACAATATTACAATATTAAGATATAATATACAATATTAAAAAAGAAAAAAAAACTATATTAAAAACATTAATTATAGAAATAGGCATCAATATTTAATGCATTAGTATGAAAAAGAAAAAGTATATAAGTATACTTTAAATAAAACAGCTGTCATGGTTACAACAGTTAACATAAAATGTATTATTAAAATGCATTATTACTTATTAATATTATACTTTAGATTCCTTGCCATGTATCAGGATAAGTTAATAAAGTTTGTCTACAAAGCATCTATGGATGCAAATTTGAAGAACCCACTGGAAATAACTACACCATCCTGCCTAGCATATTGTATTCAGCATCCTCTCAATTGGGATGCCTTGATTCTAATCTCACACACAATTATTTAGGACGAATTTGCAAATTGTGATACAGGGCCGGAGAGACGAGGGGACAAGAGGGAGCCGTGTTCACATTGCTTTGCTGCTCTTTTAAAGTAGGACAGGCGTTTGTTTTACATTGTTTGCTCCATCTTTCCCTTTGTCTTGGGAGCGTGAGGGAGAGTTATATAAGCCAGGTTGCCAGCAGATGAGCATGGACAAGAGCAGAGGGTTTCAAACCCTCACGCCATATGAAGCAAAGCTATTTTGGTGGCTCGTGAAGCACACTTAGACTCAGCGTGAAAAGACGACGTGGTGAGGGGCAGATGGGCCTGCTGCAGTGACACAAAGACAGAAAAAAAAACAAAAAAGGACAAATCTGTATTGTCTTAAATTATGGATTTTTTCTGTAAGAAGTCATTCAGCAAATACTTTCATCCAAAGCTACTTCACAAAAAGTGACTTTAGAAGTCAACGTGTTTATTTCCAGATCATTCAACAAGTCTGTCACTGGTCTATATTCCACCAAAATGCATGTGAACATGTCAAAGCTGCTACTGCTATATAGCTGCTATATGCTAAAATAATAATAATTATTATTATTGATTATTTTTTTCATTTATTCAAAATATATAAAAACAATACACTGGTTTAATAATAATAATAATAATAATAATAATAAATTAATTAAATAAATATAAAATTAGAAAACTAACACTGGTTTAACAGCCACAATAATGCTTATTTATAAATAAATAAATACACAAAATCACAAACAACAACAAAAAACAGTAGTCGTGGTTAGTAAATAATAAATATACATTGGTAATAAAACAATAAATAAAATACACTGGTTTAACAACAACAACTATAATACTAATGCTTACAATAAATAAATAGCAAACAACAAATACGCAATAGTAATTAGTAAGTAAATAAATAAATAAATATACATTATTAATAAAAAAATGCACTGGCTTAGCAACAACAACAATAATAATAATGGCTTTAAATAAATATAATTTATAAAATAAATAATCTGTTAAATGAATGATGATGATGATGATGATGATGATGATAGTAATAGTAATAATGAGGTTTAAAATAAATATAAATAAATAACTAAAATTATCACAAACAACAACAAAAAAAGAAATAATAATAATAATAATAATAATAATGCTTACAAATACAAGAATATAATCACAAACAAAAGAATTAATAATAAATTAATAGTAATAATAATAAAAATGCTTACAAATACAAGAATATAATCATAAACAAAATAAATAATAAAGTAATAATAATAAT
>JAUMHE010000085.1:5532324-5545209 GCA_032359235.1 Enteromius mattozi | reverse complement strand
ACAACAACAACAATAAATATATTTACAAACATAGTTAAATGCTTTCCTTTGTTATTGCTACAATATAAAACATTATATATAATTACAATTGTCATTTATTAATAATAATAATAATAATAATAATAATTACAATCATGAATAAAAACAAATAAAAATTGCAATAAAAACAATTATATCTATAAAAAGCATGCAACATTACATTTTTATTATTAGCAGAATATCAATAATTTAATGATGCTGATATTAATATTCATAAATATAATAATATTAAGATATATACTAATGTTATTTAAATTCATATTTTTACATGAAATATTACATTAATTAATACATATTAATACATCAAAGTATACTTAGCAATAATATTATAAATGATGTGATAGATGGAAAATATTTTTTATTATTATTATTATGTTTACACTTAACAACAACTATAATAATATCATTAAAATTTTAATTATATTTCTAAATACAAAAAAAATTAATAACAATTAGATTATAAGTGTAATAGCAATAATAAAAACATTCATAAACAGATTTCTAATTTGTATTATTATTATTATTTTTATTGTTATTAATAATAATAAAATGTCATTATATTTGATAAGAATAAGAATAATATAAAGGGTTTTGTAATTATATATAAATATATTACATTAAACATGTAATAACATTTCTATTATATATTTATAACAGCAATAATATGATAAAGATGGCAATAGTAAATATATATATATAAATATATATATATATAAATAATAATAGATTATTATTAGTAGTAGTAGTAGTAACATCATTTATAATTATAATAATAATACATTAATATAACAGTTAAATTAGAGTATATAATTTAATTAATATAATTACTACATTTGTATAATTAAAACTATAATATCATTAATATGATAATGGTAATAGTAATAAAAAATAGTAATAAATAATAATAAAATAACAATAAAGTAATAATTATATTATTATATTATGTGTATTATATAAATAAACACAATGCACGTATATAATTTAAAAATATTTACATGTATATATGTATATTTGTGTAATTTCTATTATATAAAAATGTATTTAATATAAAAATATAACAAATATATACATGCATGTGTGTGTATTTGCATATACATAATAAACATACACAGTACACACACATATACAATGTAAATAATAACTTATTTTGGATTAATCGTGATTAATTGTTTGACAGCAATACACACACAAACACAAACACACACACACACATATATATAGTTTTTTACTACTGCTGCTATTAGGTTTTAAAGTAATCACCTTCATCTCCTACCTTTGTTTGTTTGTTTCAGCACAGCAAGAAAGCTTTGTTTCAGCTGAAGTAAACTGAACTGAGCTAATTTAAAAAAAAAAAGATATCTAAATGACTAAAAAGGAACAGTTGATTCAAAAATGAAAACTGCCATCATTCACTGACCCCTATGTCATTCCAAACCAGTGTGACTTTTTCAAAAACAGAAAAAAGGGAAAAGCTTTAAAAGACATGATTGTGCACAAATGCATGACAGTTTTCATTTTGAGGTGAACTTTTCCCTTCAAGACAGACAAAGAAACTCAGAGAGATCTGAAATTGACTGCCACGGTACATTCACTACTTCAAAGAAGTCGTTTCTTTATAGTTGAACTGTTTTATTCAGCCGTCTTTTTCAGCTCTGACTCTGTGCACATCTGATTTATTAAAGAGACTTGCCCGTGTTTGATGTCTGGATGCGTGTGCAGTGAATGACTGAGACTGCAGCCTCTTTCTTTTAAATACTTTTTTTTTAAAAACAATAATGTCAAATGACAATACAACGAAGAAAGATATAGAGAACTAAGTAAATACACTACTGTACGTACTGGCCAACCCTCTCTGTGTGCAGACTGACCGCTTCTGCACAGGGATGGACTGGGACAAATAATCGGCCCTGGTATTTTTTGGTCCAGGTGGCCCACCACCACATATAGGCCTACTATATATCAATAGATAGATAGATATAGATATACAGCCTAAATATAGATATAAAACTGGATGTTATTTTTTATGTAGTACTGTCCTGAATGAGCTGTCTCACATAACAGATGTTTACATATACTCCACAAGAAAAAATAATATCTGAATTTATAAAAATGACCCAGTTCATAAGTTTACATATCCTTGAATCTTAATACAGCATTCCTTGGTTTTCCAGCATTGTCTGCACATTTCAACCCTTTACAACACTGACTTAATGATTTTGAGGTCAATATTTTCACGCTGAGGACAATTACGGGACTCATACATAACTACTATATAAGGTGAAAACATTTACTGATGCTCAAGAAGGCAACACAATGCATTTAGAGCTAGGGGGTGTAAACCTTTTGAATTGGATGATCGGGGTAAATTGTCTGGAAATTCTGGAAAACATTTAAGCATTTATGTAGCTTCTTAAGTGCTGTACCAAATAAAAAAAAATTTTGCACATCATCATTCTGTTCAAAAGTTTACACCCCCTAGCTCTTAATGCGTTGTGTTGCCTTCTTGACCATCAGTGAATGTTTTCACCTTATATAATAGTAATGTATGAGTCCCAATTGTGAATCATACAGTCACTGTTGGAAAGGGTTCAAATATGCAGCTTATTCAGGACAGTAGTACATAAAAAAAATGTATGCGGTTTTTACAAGCTATCTTATTTTGTTCAAATTATTAACATATTTGCATATTCTGCAAGGGGTATGTAAACTTATATTCATGCAAGAGCAGAAGGGAACAGAACAGGACTGGATAACTAGTTAACTAGTTTTCTGTCACGTCATTTACTGCGAGAGAGAGCCGCTCTGCCGCACAAAGGCACGTCTATCGTGCACTACGTGCTTTCGTATGTGTTTTTAGTAACTTACAGTAAAGGAGAAATAAGCTGCGTGTCATCTTAAAGTTTTATCCCATCGATTTTTCATCGGAGTCAGTTTTGTGTTCTGCGCACGCCGCACCATTCAAATGTTCATCTCTCCACCCAAAGGCAGAAAAGAAAACTATATTGTGCTAAGATTTTTATAGGCCGATCAGACAAATATGGTATGAAAAGATGTATCACCCCGGCCCAAAAAGTGCGTCGGCCCAGCGGGAAAATGCCCGGTCTGCCAGATGTCCAGTCCGCCCCTGCTTCTGCATGATGTAACGTGGCTAATGAGGTGTATCATGTGAATGGCTGGAAGGCGATCTCATCCGCCATTGACCCTCTTATTGCTTTTCAAAGGCTGCAGGCACAAACAGATCGGTGGCGTATTGGCAAATGAGAGAAGAGCATTGAGTCTGTGTTATGTGACTGATCAATGAAGCACTGATCCCTGAGCTCACAGAGACATTTCTGCTGATTAGCATCTACTCCCGTCATTAAGCACTAGCAGACGGCCTGTGGCGTGCGGATAATAAAAGTGGCATCACATTTGTTCTTTTGTCTGTGATACACTTCTGCATGACTCAACTGCAGTAAAGGACATTCCAGTGTTGAATCTGTCTGAACACACAGCTCACTTTCCCTCTTCCTCTGATGCCTGGATTTTCAGACGACATCCGATCCCTGACTGATCATTAGCTACAGAAATAATGACTAGTGCTGTCTACAATGTACGAAACATTTGAAAATAGCTTTATCAAGGTTAAATAATTCTTTTGTTGGATTCTTTTGCTTTACAATAAAAATAAATACGTTGATTAAAGTATCAAGATTATATTGTGTACTACACAGCAAATTGTAATATTTTCCACTAATTACAAAAATGTCAAAAATAGTGGCATAATGAATTTGGAAGACAAAGATATTTCAATTAACCCAAACTGATTCAAAAAGTATGGCTTTGTTAACTTACAGAATTGTTTGTTACAAATAGCCTAAATAAATTAAAGATATATATATATATATATATATATATATAATAAGTAAATAAATATAAATTAATAAATACCAATAAGAATAAATAAATAATATATTTTTTAAATTGAATAATAAATAAAATAATGAATACTTAATAAAGAAAAAGGCAAATATTAGTCAGGTAAATAAAAAAAAGAATATGTGAACATAACACATGAATCAAAAATCAAATAACTAAAAAGACAAGAAAAGAAGTTTAAAAGAAAAAAAGAAATAAATTAACATGGTTACAACTTCCTCTTAACCTGCTTCTTCTAATTGATCCTGTGCAGTGAGGTTGATTGACAGGTGATCTGACCAAACATAACGCCAAATCTGCCATTTTTGTCCAACAAACAAATCAGACAGAAGAGTAGATTAAAGTTGGTGGACTTGATCGTGACAAATGGTGTGTAATGTCTTTCTGCAGTTGAAACAAGATCCTTCTGTTGTTCATTCATGTTTATTTTGAGCTATAAGCTAGTAAAGAGGAAGAGATGATCAGTTAACATGCCAGCTGAACTGAGTATTTTTCACTGTGTGAATGTATGGCATGAGAGCAGACACACTGTAGCAACAGCAACAAATGGGGGCAGGTCTTTGTGAAGGGTCAATTGTTCAGTATTTTGTTATTTTTTCAAAGCACAAATTAGATTGAAATTTTATGCAGCTAATGAGCTCTAAATTGCAAAATCCCAAGGCATCCCACTGAGCAAAACCATTCAATTGACTCCCTATATATGAAGGTCAGTGAGACTGAGGTCTTTTTCCCTTCAGTTTCTTTCATATTTGAAGCCGTCAGCATGATAGCCGGCAGCGCAGAAATACGACATGACATAATGGCCTCTTGTGGCAGCTTCTGAAAGTCCTCGCCACACTTCAGCGGTTAGCAGAATAACTCTTCCCGCTTCAATTACCTCCTCGTCACCTCTTCTCTAGACGGGATGATGGGGAACGTGCGAAGAAAGACTGCAGCCAGCCTCGTGTGAAGGTACATTAACATTTGTCAATCAGTTGGCAGGGACATGACAAACAAAGTGTAAACCGCTAAGGACAAAGCGTAATATATAATCCAAGTCAAAATTTTAATGCAAGTAGTGTTTTCCCTGCCAACAGGCTTTCAAAAACCAATGGACCACATCTTGGGTCGAGTGTTTTTGCAAGAGCGAGGATGTTCTTTACTGGAAGCTGATGAAGAGACAGCAACAAATCCAGTGCAAAGACAAAAGCGGACCTGACATGAAAAGACAAGCTCGTCGCAGACACTGCACCATTGTTTGCTTTGTGAAAAGAGTTTGCAAGAATGAACTATCATCCTAATTAGTCACACGCTATTAGCTAGCTTAATTACCCAGAGCCCTGAAGCCACAAGCCTCTCTGGCATGATCAGACACTCCGTTTCATTGTAGAGAAAATGGGTGTCTCTTATCTGACTTTGATGAGGTCGACAAGTCAGATGCAGCTGGCATGCTTGATTTTTAAATGTGATCTCCTCCAGTTTTGTCAGTTTGAACCTAATTAACAAAACAGCCAATGGCAGCAATTTGTTAGGCGTCTCGTTCACAATCAGAGTAACATGCTGTGCAAGATTGCGATCAGGAGATGGAGAGATTGTGTACCGGCGAGGTAAGGTCTCTCGGGGCAAACATTTCTGTGGTATCAGATGGACATTATCTGGGTTTTAATCTCATTATGATGTGATCATGTGATTCTGGAAGCCAAACATTGAAAATGTGCACCACTGGGGGTCCAGAAAAACACAATTTATGCAGTATACTCTGAAAATAAAAGGTACCAAACTGTCAAAATAGGGTATAAAGATCACATCTTTTAGCTTTTGTACTTTCAGACACTGAACACACACAGACACAGATAGTAAATGCATCACAAAGTTAAAAATGTTAAAAACAAAGCTGTGTAGTATTCTTACTATATATTCCTACATAAAAAAATTATATATATAATATAATTATCTTGCATGACATAGACGATAGATAGATAGATAGATAGATAGATAGACAGAGACAATAGATAGATTGATAGACAGACAGGCAGACGAAAGATTGATGGACAGATAGACAGATAGAAAGTATATAATTTAATAAATGATGTTGCTTTAGACTAGCAGTTCACTCAACAACAAATACACAATATAATAAAAAATAGCCACCAACATTTATTGTGACTAAAGAAACAAGAATATTCAAAGTATTTTCCTGTTTCAATGTTATTCTAAGCAATTAAGTAATTACAAAGTAAAGAAAGTGGGTTTGTTGCCCTGAGGCAACATCGTCCAATATTGGAGGAATAGAAGCAATACCAACCGAACTCAACCCTTGCATATAAACAAAATACAGTCAGTAAGCCTGTGGTAGGATGTGAAAATCTATAAACAAAGGCAAAACAGAGCATGCTTTTTGCAAAGAATCTATAAATGCATGGCTTTAGATGCACTTAAAATGGTCTAAAAGCCTTTCTTTAGCTAGAGCCAGGCAGAAGAGGTCCAGTCGAGTGGAAGGGATTAAAAACACGAAGTGCTATTTTCAGACAGCAATGTACAAAACAGCAGCCGTCCCAGAGCTAAGCTGCCTCAGAGCCGCCGTGGATGTGAACCCACTGGCCTCATGTCAAAACACTCAATATCCTCTAAAAGTTCAACACAATTAACATTTAACACTGCTTATGGTGCATGAATAATCTTCTGAAGAATTCATGCTGCAGTTTAAGAAATCCTTTACCATTAATGAGCACTTTCCGCACAGCCTTACAGACCATGCAGCCTCTTGGCCCGGTTCCCGTGGGGAATAGCACCTGTCACAAGACAAGCTGTACTCTTCAGGGTCTACGGGGGCAGCCCCGCAGAGCCAAGCCGAGGCGAGAGTGTGTGCTTTGAGTCATCAGCCATACCTTTCTCACCTTTCCCTTCCCCGGTGTCTCTGAAGGTTACATTTCTATGCAGATCGTTTCCTGTAAAGCCCAGGAAAGAGCTTGTTGGCCTTCTGCCGTCTCGGTCCCAAAAAGGGCCTCTGAATGATTACCGGTCAGAGAAAGGATCTGCAACAGGAGTTTGAGCTTGGACGTTAAGCCCCCCCCCCATTCCTTTCCCCTATATACATTAGCATTTGAAAGGACTTGTAGAGGCGTAGACTGTGGAAGGGAAGGGGAAGACGGAGAATGGTAATAGTGAAGCGCAGAGGTTCCCCTCACAGTCAAACTATTATTCTTCTACTAGCTTTGAGAGTCTTGTAAAAGAGCCCTTTGTCAAGTCTGTATGTGTAGGTATTTCACTTTCCTAATGGAGCCTTATTATGATATTCTGCTCCTTGAGGAACTGGATATCAAATCTCCAGACATTGAGCTGTTCATATTCAAGGTCTTTAGTTGATTGCAAGATTATACTAAAAATGGAGGACTGGGGCTGTCAATGTTCCAAGTAATGAAGTCGCATAATAAAAATAGTGACAATTCATTGAAAAACTTGAAATCCACTTTTGATCTAGTAGAGAATTAATAAAGTGAACAAGTTCTTTTCAGTTTAGATGTTTCTTGAGTCAGTTTTAAACTAACTGGCTTAGTTATACAGTTATTAGCTAACTGGAGGAAGATTATTAGTAAATATAGCATCTTAAATTTGTTCAGTTTCTCACACAAACATCTCATATGACTTCAGAAGATTTGAAATCCAGCGTTTGAGTCCTATGAACTGCTCTTAATGTGCTTTTGCATCCTTTTTGATGCCTGAAAGTTTCAGCCCTCGTTTTATTCATTTAATATTCAAATATTTACCTTTTGTGTTCTTAGGAAAAGCATGTAAGTTATACGTGTTTGAGGGTGAGTAAAGTACACATGTTCCATTTTTTAGGAATGTCCAATAGGGAAACTACAATTACAAAAGGTACAAGTCTTTGTACAAGCCTCGTTCCTAAACTGATCCTAGTTTCAACAACTACATCCTTTTCTCACCACTCTTCCCGTCCCATTTCTCACTATGTAGTGGTATTTGCCAAACAGCTGTCAGCGAGAAGATTCTCGGCTCACAGACACATCAGCTATTAAGTGTCTACAGCCTTGTAACCATGGAGCCTTGCCCAACAGGAAGCAATTAAATCATGCCCAGCGAAACACTATATATTCGCCATCCTCAAAAGTTTGTTTACCCACAGGTGCCTCACCAAATAGACGAGACAAGAATGACATGTTTACACATTTATTAATGGATTTTTGTTCAGTACAAAGTTCGCTTAAATGGCTATCAAAATTGATTTAGTAGTGTCATTTGATTTCTTGCAAACAAAATGAACAACTAACTGCGTACTTTGGAGGACTGCATAAAAATACAGGTGTACAAGTAAGATGAGAAAATTACAGTTTCAACAGTACTCCAATGAAGTTAAAATTCTCCCCTGTTCTATAGTGCCACCATTTGTTCTGAAGTTTCAATGTTACAGCAAAAGTACAAATTTTAGTAACCTAAAACTACACATTTACAAATGAACTTTCGGGCTGGTTCGTTTTGGTGAATCAAAAACATAAAAGGCAAATGTTGTCCACATTTAAATCAAATTGCTCGACTAAACCAGTTCTATAATGTGAACACTGTAAACCGACTCAGAAACAAATGACTTAAGAGACAAATCTTTTTAGTCAATCAAAAACATACAGTGCAACTAGAACAGCTCTTTTGGTGAGTTCACACTGCACGATTTTAGCCCCGAATTTCTCTCTCTGGCAGGTTTTGCGAAATCACCAACAAATGCGATTTTGACAAATGAAACTGGAGGCAAATTTGTGCTAGTTGAGGCAAGTGACAATCACGCAATGCGAACAATCAAAGACACGATCTGAGAGAATCGTGAAATTTCCCTGAAATATTTGGCATGCTAAATATCTAGACCTGTCAGCTGTGTAAAATGAGTTCTGACTGAAAAATACATTGACCTACATCCAATGAGAGAACAAGATACAGGACAGTGGAAAGTTTGGGGAGGATAGACCACAATAACCTATCAGCAAGCATTTTTCCCCTTTCTCTTGAAATCAGCACACATACCATCTTCTTGCAGGCTACCATTTTAATATTTCCAGTCGCGCACCAGAACGCTCATCTTGCTTTATTTCCTTATCACTTCTTGTGTGCTTTTGGTTGTGAAATGTAGTTTGCAGATCAGAGTTGTTGGTGATTCTTCCTATGGTAAAGTCATGCAGTGTGTAACCTGTCACCGACCCATTGTGCAAAGTAAACAGCAAATAAACGCTAGCCCATATAGTCATGCAATGTGAAAACAATTAACGGTGATTCTACGACTTAGTAGTGCAGTGAGAATTTGGCATTAATTGCAACTAAACAGTTTTACCTTATACTCTCAACCATCATATTATTATTATCAGCCAAATCTCATGGCAATTCGTACATATTTTATGATGTAGCTCACTCAAATTGTATGACCTCACTTGAACAAATTCATACGATTTTTGTTAAATCGTACATATTTTACGGGTTGCCAATTCGTAAGAATTTGTATGAATGACCTACACCTAACCCTGGCCCTAAATCTACCCATCACTGGGGTTTAGACAAATCGTACAAAAGGTTGTATGAAATCGTACAAATTAGCCACTTCGTAAAATACGTATGAATTGGTCATGAGACTGTGTTGATTAATTATATAAGTCAGGTCTTTCAATGAATAGTTGTTTGAATCATTCTGAAACACCACCCTCTACAAAGACAGAAATGTTTCATATACAAGCAAAAACAGAAATGATTAAAAAAAGCCCCAAATTAAATAGAATTACAATTAGATTTACAGGCTTTTATGCCCCTGCATACCATCATAGACTAGAGGTATGCAGATGAAGTCGTCCGCTCTCGCCTCGAGACGAGCACAGACCGGGTCATTGCATTCTTCCCCGGCATTAACGCCAGAGCAGACTCGGCGTTTGATCCTTTGTGACGGGGCCGCTGGTCCAATTGAAATTTCCTGCTTGCTGACTAGAGAAGCCGAGCTCTGTGTGGCTGTTCCAGCGAGGACCCAGTCATCCTGACACTAATGGAATAGCCCAGCGCTCACAATCACCACACAGAAGCTTCTCAAAGAACCCAGAACGACCGGCCAAACACCCCCCATCACCCAGCTCTAATCTCCCTCAAAACAGGCACATTAAAAGAGAGCGGCTGACAGCCATAATAGAGAGAGGGGGCCGGGGAACAATATTGCCCCATCCACCGCATGTCTTACCATTGGGTCTTATTGTGGCTCTGGCTGGGAGAAGATTTTTGTATAATAGCTTCCTTTCCTGTTAGAGGAGAGAGAGATTTAGTCTCTCTCGTCACTCCACCTCTTTATTCTCGCTAGTTTTTGGCTCAGTTTGGATGCCAGTCAGGATGGGTCAGGGAGTCGGAGCTAGTCGTTCGGACTCTTCGCGTTATGTGGGTGTTGCGATATTCACGGTCTGCTTTAAATGGAAAGGAATAATAGATTTTGTTATATAAAGCACCAGAGAATAAGTTATCAAGGGATTTTCCAAAGCTGTGGAAAGCATTTATAGGGTAACCATTTGATTTTTAACAGTTCCACTTTCTGGAAGGTAAGCTAATAATTAAGTAGTGTGAAACTAGTAAAGATTATTTAGCATGCGGTTTAAAATAACAAAATTAATTGTGAGAGAATCACAAAGACCCGCTGCCCCTTAGTTACTGTTGCTATGTCCAGCAATCTGCGCCACTCTCATGCCACACGTTCTCACGCAGTGAAAAATACATTGTGGAGCAAAGAGGAAACTAACAATGTATCGTCAGACAAGACAGAGCAAACAATAAATCCCTTTTGTTGGTCTTTATGTCAGTGCAGATTACTGTAGCACCTGAAGTGGCACATGAAGCAATCATCTTCTCTTAGCATAAACATGACCCTGTTCACAACTCTGTCGTTTAAACCATGTTGTTTCAACAGTGTAGTATGGTCATTAGCGTGGTCACGACAGCAGTGGAGTAATAACTTCTAATTCATCAAATCGAGATCACAGAGATGCACCTGTTGACTACTTTGCTCTCTTTTTTTTTTTTTTTTTTTTGTTTTTTTTGTTTTTAGTTTCTTGTCATTTTGCTTTATTTGATGTTTGATTCAGGTTTCCCTCTTATGTCATACTCTGTTGTTTTCCAGTGCACTTACGTACACACGCTTTCTTCAAAAACAGCATTTATTAAGGACACTTAAAATATATTAAAAAGGATATATTTAAATAGCTTATTGTGCCCAAGAGCATGATTTATTAACGTCCATAATTTTATGCTCTCAACCACAAGTCAAGAGCTTTAAGTTTGCAATGCGGTTTGTTGATTTAAACTATGGTTTCAGGAATCACAAATTCGTTGAATGCATAATAGTAACGCTTGTTGGTAATGATGAAACTTAAGACCATTGTTGGCTAATGTTTTGGTGAAACACAACTTAACAATTTTATGAGGTGGTGATTTTGTATGAATTTATACAATTGCCTGCCCCTAAACTTTACTGTCACCGGAGCGTGAGTAGATCATACAAAAAACATAGGCCTACATATACAAATTCAGACAAATTACCTACTAATTCGCCAAATGTAAAATGGTTGCGAATTGCCATCTCAACATGTTAATGACAAGTTAAAAACAGTTAGACGTTGAATAACTACACTGATAAATGTGCTAATAGTTGGGCATTTTGAAGTTTTGATTGCAATGATTAGCAAGATTAGTTTACCACCCTGAAAGCACACATACATCTTGGAGACGTCTATTTGACGCCTACATTTACATGTGCAAGACGTATTATTTACTGTAGGTTGTTTGCTCATCTGCAATACGTCTATTAGATGTCTTTAAGATGTTTATGATTTAGAACGTATGTAAAACTGACATCTGAAAGATGTCTGCCAGACGTTTTAGACAGCAGATGCTTTCCAGATCAAGAGATCTTTAACAGACATCTTGCAGGCGTACATGTGCTTTCTGGGTAATAACTTACCACACATACATCTGCAAGATGTCTGTTAAAGATCACTTGGTCTGGAAAGCATCTTATAATGTTTTACATACATTATAAATCATAAAAATCTTGAAGGCATCTAATAAATGTCTATTTAACATCTGATAGAAAACGTCCTATAAACGTATTGCAGATAAGCAAGCACTCTAAAACATAGGTTTTGCGAGCCCGATCTCATCGCAATCTGTACATATTTTATGAGGTGGCTAATTCGTACGACCTCATTGTAATAATAACAATTATAGGAAATTGAGTATTTTTTTCTTAAGCTTTCTAATTTCCTTACAATAAGGAGTTAAAAATTGCAATGCCCTGTTATTTCTAATTTACCTCATTAGAAAAAGGAATGAGATAAATGTGTAAAAGCATGATTGATTTCTTTGTTCTTGTCTGTCCTCCTCCAAGAACAATGACTGCAAATAGAGTGAAGAACTGCAACAAAACCCGGCAGCGAGGCACAGCAGAGGCTTCCTGATTTAAGGTAGCAGGTGAAATACGATTACAGCTGATGAGAGCCAAGGGGCGGCAGGAAAGCGAATGATGAAGCACAAACACTGCAGTCTCTCTCATCAGGGCTGCTGGCCGGGGGAGGGAGACAGACGAATGAGACGCATCCTCCCTCACTGCAGCACCGCAGACAGTGATGGAGCGCCACAATATCACAACTACAGATGGAGAGATAGACGGGCATGCGGAACAGCATGAGAAAGATAAACGGAACCGAGATCGAGGGATCGCATTGATTTATGAGCTGGCACGAGATGGTGGTTTTACAATGCCTGTCCAGCTAGTTAAACAACTCTCATCGTAAAACAAAGCCACCGGACAGCCATCAATCTGAAAAACAGACAGTCTAAATCAAACACAGTACCTTGGGTTGGTTCTTAGAAGACAATTAGCTAAGTAATTTAAAAAATGTTGCAATATATATATATATATATATA
>JAUMHE010000085.1:5504071-5530598 GCA_032359235.1 Enteromius mattozi | reverse complement strand
CAGCTATACTAATCATCAACAACAGGTGCGTTCAGAGAACCGGATTAGTGAGCTCATAGTTAGCGCGATGATCTCATTTTAGATGTCTCAATTCATCTCGGATGTTTTAAGCGACGTACGAAGAACGGGCCCCTGGAATTAAGTTATCTGGATAAAGATGAGAACATTCCTTCAGGGCTGGATAAAAATCACCTTGTAAACAAGCAGAAAAATGAACATTCAGTCTTTAATCTGACAAGGAACTAGTTCATTTCATCTTAGCATTACCTTCAAGCACTGTTTCCTACCTTTGTGCTTGCCAAAAGAGCAGGGTAGCTTGGCAACAGGAACAAAGACAAAGTCAATGGAGTCCAAAGGGGTAAGATGCCATAGCCCCCTTTCAAACACATCCAACCAACCTCACGAGAGAAAAAGCACATTTAGGAGACAGTTGCTGAACTCAAAGCAGGACAAACGAACTCATGGTGGTGTCCACCACCAGGAAACATTGAGCTGGACCACAGCAGACAAGACAAGAGGAAGAGAAAATAGCAACAGGTGCTCCAATCATGGCTTCTGAACAGCTGGCTTCAGTCTGACAATTCAGACTTTATCTAATTTGAACAAAAAAATACACTGGGCTGATGTACATAGTTTTTTATTAAGATTTTTTTAATGTACATTTTTCATTTCTCTAACACAGAGAATGCTGATAAATAAAGCTAGTTATAAAAAGCTTTAAAATCAAAGCACAAAAAGAAAATCCATAATTAATACTTTTACAATTTATTTTTTTACATTACAGATATTTACAGAATTTGTGGTATTTTGCCCCTTTTTACACAAAATTTGACAAGAAATTACGGTACCTCTTAAGTTACCACAGACCTAAAGATGGTAGACGCCATGTTTAATTTTCCGTGAATGAGGGGGGAAAAGCCCCAGTGTAACTTTAACAAAACATAATTGTGTATTTTAAATACTGTCAGCAGAACAATCAATTTAATGAATTTGTGAAATATGAAAATTAAATATAGTGTCTACATAAGGGTCCGCTGCGTGAAGCAGACATAAGTTTGATTTGGATTCTTCTTTAGTGCATTTCTCATATGCTTTAACTGAGCTAGTAATAATTCATTTTGAGTTATATGTTTCCCTGAAGGAACACTAAGAGATAAAGAGGAAACTGACAAACACTGCAAGATCTGGGGAATATTTAAGGCTAGTTAAACAACGCGAGCATTGCTTGTTATCCGACAGAAGTTTGAAGCGTCTGTTTCGCTTCAGGAGGGACAAAGATGACAGCGGATGAACATCGCCACAGCGCCCTCTGTTGGTTAAGGCATTTCAATTATCATTTTAGCACCATAACATACCAGCATGCAGAATGTCAGCGTCAGCAGCTGTGGGAATATGCTGACGTATAATAAAAATCTCTCGGATGTATGAATTATATCTCGACCGATCGATAAATGAATCATGAGACATTCATCACTCTAATGCATTAGAGAGGCGTGTTAGGTAGAAGTTTTAATGGCAAGTAAATAAAAACAGAGCAGAAATCTTAAATTAACACTTTTTATCTGCACAATTTCCCCTTTCTTAAAATATTTCCTTATGTTCAAAAGAACGGTTAGCCTGGCCAGCAGGCGAGGGCTTTGACTGGCTAAAATCTGTTTTTTTGAGGGTACAAACCAAGCGTTTAATACACAAACACAATGTATATTCATCATACTTTTACCACATTTGGCCTGACAAATCAACATTTCTGGCTTGAGCGTAGAACTGCGATACTTTTGCTAGCCTGCGTAAAGCTGAATCCCTCATCTCGTTCGAATTAGGTTTAATAATCTTAAAAAAAGAAGAAAAAAAAAGTAAAATAAAATACTGCAGTTGAAAACACCCGCTCTTTTGGTAGCATAATCTGAAAGCTAGCTTTGTGTTTGGTTTAACAAATTTACATAACATTCATATGGTACAGTAAAAGATTATCAAATAAAGCCTCGCAAAGGAGGCAGTTTACCAGTTAAGTGGAGCTGATCGATTGTCTCGTTTTAAAGCCACTCGATGTGTGCTTATAAAGTGCTAAGGATTAAAATTGCATTGAGGTTTATTTAAAAAAAAAAAAAAAAAAAAACTTCGGTGGGGTTTGTGAAGCCTTTAGAGTCTAAATAAAACTTTTTCTTTTTTCTTTTTCTGTGGAACATACATTTTCAGTCATTTAGGGATGGAAATGTGATTAACAAAAAAAATAAATAAAAAAGACAATATGTGTTACACTCTTTTGCACTTTCATTTCTGTTATGCTTACTAAATTGTTTTCCAAAGCATCCCTTCTATTCATAAAAAGTATTCTGCGACCTTTTTTTTTTAAAAAAAAAATAAAATCTTGAGACTGTATTAAATCCAAGTCCGATCCAATATTGGCGAGGCACATTATAACATGACGGGGTTGAAAGAAAAAGGATAGAAATATGTAGAAACTTAAGTCACTGCATTGCAAACTGCAATTTGAGTTCACTCGGTTTGATTATTAGTATCTTCATTAGTCAAATGTCCTTCAGAAACTGACTTTTGCTGTTGTTGGAAAAAGCCAGTAATGATGCCACTTGCCGTTAGAAATCTCTTGATTTCCACAGGAAGAGCGTGTGTCAGAAAGTGCCCACGGTGGGTTTAACGGACATGTACTGTTCCTCAAACTGGTGCTCCAGGTCCCTGCTCAAGTGTATGGAAGGGATGGAAGGCACTTTGCAGTATGCTGGCCGCTGAAAATCAGGTCACAGGAAACAATCCTTTTAAACTTCCTGTGTAGATCTGACGCCCATCGGGACCACAGGTATGTGCTTCTAACTCTGGTTTACAAGTCCACAACCAGAGACCAGCAGCCCTGCATGGAGGCATTGTGGGATAGTGGAAGATGAAGAGGGGGCCGAATCAGCAGAAAAAGATCTCTCCTTCCTGGGTAGAGCCTGGAACCACAGCGCTCTGAGAATCTGCGAAGACAGGAAAACTAGTTTTCATTTTGAGCTTTTACAAGTAATCGCAACAACAACATGAAATGGCATTTATAACACACTTACATAATGTGATATTTTTTATAAGTGAAAACAATATTAAATGGTATAATAACAGTGTTGTGTGGGAGTTTATTTTATCTGTCAGGATTTGAGCGGACTGTAAAAAGCTGATACTGTATGTAATGGAAAATGTATAGTCAGCCGGTTAACAAAAAAATAAAAGTAATTATATAAAATAAAAATGGAAAAAAAAAAGAAGATAAATCAAGCAAATCATCTTCATACAAAAAAAAAATTGTAACTGAGAAAGGTGTCTGTTTGAATTTGATTGAATATTAAAGCAGATGCGATGATCTACACTCTACCTGCAGCCTGGCTCTGCTGTCCCTTTCCCTTCTTCTTCTTCTTGTCCTTCTTCTCCTTGGGTTTGGCCAGCTGTAGCAGGCGGTTGGGGATCTGGCTCTGTGCCTCGCTGTTCTGGCCTTTCTGGCTTGAATTGGAGGAGAATGGATTGAGGTTCTTCCCTTTGCGTTTGGAGTCCATGCGGGACAGGAAGTCCCTGGCAGACGGGGACGAGGACAGCTCCACCTCCGAGGGGTCACGGTCCAATGAACCAGTGCTCTGGAACTTTGAGGAGTCCTCAGACGTGGTGGAAGGGGTTCGGTTCATCCTTAACTCCTGCAGATGATGATGATGCAGAAATTAACATAAATGTGCAAGCATTCTCTTACAATGCTTTCTGGGAACCTTAAAAACGGTTTAGACACGACATCAAAATGCAAAATAATGAAGATCAGGTTAAAAACAAGATGGATATAATTACATAATCAAATGTGCAGGTCTTTTGTTTTCACATAATTACAGAACAGTTATGTAATTTTGGGGTGGAATGGAAAAGATAAGTGTTTTTCTCTACTTAATAATGTTACATAGTGCAAGAGTACTGTACCATCACAGAATAATGACATACATATGCATCTTCAACATATTTCCATTCACATTATATAGAAAACGCTGATGAAACATTCAGTCTTCACTTTCATGTCATTTCAAACCCTTGTGACTTTATTCCATGGAATGCAAAAGGACGAATTATAAGATGGTGTAAGTTACTGTTTTTCATATAATGAATGAGGACTGAAGCTTTGAAGCTCCAAAGTCTCTATTCATCAGATATCGCTTTCTTTCACGAGCAGGCTAGAGTAACACATATGGTGGATGTTCAGTGAATAATGACTCAAATTTAAGTTTGTTCCTCACAAAAAAGCTATACTGAAGACTCTCAATATACACTTCCATTCAAAAGTTTGGGGTTTTAATTTTTTTATATACTTTTATTAAAAAAAAGGAATAAAGTAAGTAATTAAGAGTGGCAGTAAAGACATGTTACAAAAGGTTTTCGTACGTTAAGAAAATAAGACCTCACATTGTCACTCACTCCTGTCATGTTGAATTTTCTGCATTTTTGCAACAGTAGCACGCATTTTGATATGAAAGGATGATGAATATGAAAAAACACATTAACATTTTGGACTCAGTGTGCAATGACCTTTAGGGTTAATTGATCTGCGTCACGCTTGTGAGATTAGTTTGTTCCCTGTAACATTAAGTTCTGTAATATTATGCTGTTTTGTCCCACTTTCAGTGCATTGGCTTCCCCTTATGAACGGCTCAATACCGGTTCTCTTTATCTTAGTCATGTTTAAGGTTGCCAGGTTTTCACACCAAACCCTGCCCAATTGCTGCTCAAAACTAGCCCAATCGCATTTTGAGGGGGGGTCGCCCAGGTCGCTTCAACCTGCAGACACTGATCATGTTGCTTCTACTGACTGTTTATTGCTGTAGGTATACCCTACACCCTCTTATGGAGATAGCGGGAATATGCAGCTTATTTGCATTTAAAGTAATGCAAACTTAAAAAACTAAAGTTTGTAACTAGGCTGTTTTGGGTCACCATTGACTTCCACAGTATTTTTTTCCTACTTTGGAAGTCAACGGTGACCCATAACAGCCTAGTTACAAACTGTCTTCAAAATATCTTCCTTTGTGTTCGGCAGAACAAAGAAATTCATACTGGTTTGGAACTACTGAAAGCTGAGTAAATGATGTCAGAATTTTCATTTTTGGGTGAACTATTTCTTTAAGCAGCACTATTTTCAACATTGATAGCATTAAGAAATGTTTCTTGAGCATCAAATCATCATATTAGAAAGATTTCTAAAGGATCATGTGATACTCAAGACTGGAGTAATGATGCTGAAAATTCAGTTTTGCATCACAGGAATAAATGACATTTGAAAAGATGTCAGGTAAGAGTCATTTTAAATGAAAACAAAATTTCACAATATGACAATATGCTTTTGAACAGAAGTGTAGCTCACAAGTCATATGGAGCTCCAGTCCTCAATCACTTTCACTAAAAAATGTAAGAATATAAGTCACGCAGGTTTGAAATAACATGAGGCTGAATAAATACTATTTTTGTGTGACTGATCTTGACCTCGATCCTCACCTCTGTTTGTCTGATCTGCTCTGCTTCTCTCTGTACTTGCTCTCGTTCTCTCTCCAGTCTCTTCTGGCTGTCTCTGAGCCTCGCCAGGTCTCTCTGATACTCTTCTTTTTTACTCTGCAGGTCTTGCTTCTCCTCTTCCAGCTCTTTCCATCTTCTCTGCGCCTCTTCATCTTGGGTCTGCAGCTGCGATTCCCTCTGGGTCAGTTCCCGCTCCCGCACTTCCCACTCTTTTTCCCTGCGCCTCCTCTCCTCGGCGTGGGCGGCCTGCTGCTTTTGTAGGCTGGCGACTTCTTGCCGCTGCTTCTCCAGGCTCCGCTGTTTCTCCTGCTCGATTAGTGAGTTGGGCCGTGATGACGAGGAGGAAGAGGTGGAGTTGAGAGACGAGACGGATGGGTGGCGTGAAGAGGGCAGGGGGCGTTCGCTCTGGGCATGCCGTTGGTCCTCGATGAAGGTGTCTTGCTGGATGACAACAGCCTGTATTGATGGTGAGCAAAGAAAGCGGTTTTAATTGACAGTGTGAACAGGAAAGAGGTAAAGGTGCTAAACCGCAAATGTGCAAAATCAAAAGTGAGGTGAAACAGGCCCATCTAATGGCCACAGAGCACCTGTCCTGGGGAAGGCAGACAATCATCCACTTAATAGTAGTGCAAATCTATCAGAGTGCATCTTAATACATCATAATGCAATCTGCTTGATTACAAGCCTGCAAAATAAACCCCTGCATTTGGAAATTTCATTTCCTTCTGTCGTGCTGCAGATAAAAGCTGCTGGTCTGAACAGCAGAGAGCGAGAAATGAGACAAAAAGAGAATGACTCACCTGTAATGTGTTCAGCAGGTCATGGAGCTGAGCAACGCTCTGAAGAACCTGCTGTGGGAGGATAAAAGAAAAAAATCAAATCGCCACATATAACCTGAGATGCAGAGTGCTAGTCTAGTTTTTTTTTTGTCATTTATTTATATTTCAACCTTTTATAAATAATTTCATCTTTAAATAAGTACAGATATAAAATATTTATAATAGTAAACAAATAAATTTGTAATTTTTATAAGCATTTGCAGCTATTATACATGTACATATAACAATTACTATGTATTAAAAAATATTACATTACATATGTGTGTGTGTATATAAATATATATATCTCATATGTTCATATGTACATCCTTCTATCTTTTCGTATATGCAAACATTTATATTTATGTTTTTATTTGTAATAATTACATACAGTTTTATAAAATATAGAACCATAGAACCATTTTGTATGCATTAGAAATCCTTAAATTTAGATTTTTATTGATTTCACAATTTTTGTGAAATGTGTGCATGTATATATATATATATATATACACACACACACACACACACATACACGTGTAAAAAGTTTACATTAAAAATCTATTTAAAACAATAATTGCAATGAAAAAAAAAGATGACATCTTATAATATTATTTATTATTATTACTGATTCAGGCAGGATCAAAAACAATCCTAACATGTTGCGCATGTGTTACCCACTAAACCACAAGCCTGAAAAGGAAATCTTATTATAAAGTCTAAATATATATAGCTAGGCTGTCAGGTCATGGTACTGAAACCAATAAACCTTTGACCTGAACTTCAAACCTGAGCTGTTTTTAAATCGTACCTCATTGTTCCTCTTGAGTAGGAGCAGGGGGTTGGCATTGCTCGCCTGTGGGAGAGAGAGGCAGTCACATGTTCAGTGCACTGGGTAAGAGGCTACTGTACATAAATCAATAATTAGCAATCCATGTGCTCTTCGACAGGGTACTGCAGGACCTGCCGGAAATAAGAAGCTGTGATGACAGGTCGCATTACTCTGCTGCTGTAAAGCAGAGGACAGTTTTTATGTGCCCTCATCATCAAGTTACTATACAGTTATGTGCTGCGATGAGTGTGTGTAAACCTATAGTTCACTTCAGGTAATGAGTGCTACAGCGGACATACATTTTAATGCTCAGCACTTAATGGTTTAAGCATATGGTGCTACACTGATAAGTAATAAATCAGATTGTAATGGGAACACATCTTAGAACAGCACTTAAAATTTGAGAGAACAAAAGCATTTTTAATAACGCACATATAAAATATGGATATATAGCTCGCATTTATAATATTAAGTTTCATTATTTTGTTTTATTTTTAATTATATAATATTAAACAAAAGAATCCAAAAAATGTAAATATATACATATGTATGTACGTATATTTTCATTTATCAAAACAGTTATGAGTGGATTAAAAATATATAATGAATTGTATTTAATGTTTTATGTATGTATTAACTGAATTTTCTATCTATCTATCAAAAAAAATACAATAAATAAATACATATCTCCATAATTTGTTTTTGCTTTGTTAAGCTTATGGTTAAACCACGTTGTTTTCACTTCAAATGTGTCTTTTTTACTTAATAAATAATAATACAAATCTTTTCCGTCATGATCTTTCTGACAAACACAATTTCTGAAAGCTGCCTGTTTTGACCGGTTTGTACCTTCTTCAGAACGCTGTCTGACTCAGTCCTGCGGAGCTCTGCGGAGTCTTCTGTCTCCTCTCTGTCTCCATCTGCAGGAGATCAAACACAGTCAGTCTCACCTGGAACAAACACCCACGCACACGAGTGGCACCACAAAACACACTCATGCACACTCCTACGTTCACACACACACACACACGTGGAAAACACACCCACCTTTACTCTTTGAGACGTTCATCTGGTGACTGTCAAAGCCTCCAAAGGTTTCCGCCCGTCGTGGCAAAGTCACGGGCCCCACGACACATACACCATCCTGCACCGCTCCTCCGAGACTGTCGTTTACCAGAACCTGTAATGTCTCCACTTCACACAAACACACAGAATACGGTAATTATATGAATATGGCAGTTCAAATGTCAAAAAACATGTCTAGGCCATATTTCTAAAATCAAGAAACAGAGACAACTATAGATTTTTAAATAAAATAGGATAAAATACACTTTTGATTTAGATTCACCCAATAAGGAACAACTGATGTTTATAGAAAAATCAAACACACACCAACAGCTCACAAAAGGCTAAGAGTAGACAGTAATCAATACTCTTTCCCATTCTTGACCTGCAGCATTAAAGCAATCCATTATCTGTTCCTGCCCAGCGGACTCAGATCAGCTTTATGTATCGATTCTGCCCATGTTCACGTTCCTCTAATGAAAACTCCTACTTGCTGTATGAACTGTGACAAGCACTATCTATCATTCCCACGTTCAAAGTCAAAGCGTCTTCTCAGCACTTTTAAAATCTTTCTCGCTAAGTACACTCTAAAATGCTGATCGGGAATATCACTTACTTCATTTTAATAGTTTTTTTTGTCATTTTCAATGGATTTGGAGTCATTTTAAAGAAGTAGTTTGTACATTAATTCTTTTTTTATCAGTAAAGCATGTATTTTATGTCACTAACAGCAATTTTGTTTTCATTACAGGTTTCTGCAAACACTGCCTCAACTGCTATTGGTCAGTGAACACTCAGCCCCGCCTTCAAACTCATGCCATTGGCTGTGTCACTGTCGCTACGGTCGGATATGCAATGTTTTGACAGCGCCACAGAGTCTAGTGTTTAAAATATTTGGAGGAATAAACCTAAAATGGCTTATGTGTCTCTCCAGATTAATTGAGAGTAAAAAATATAAATAACATTCAAAATAACAAAAAATTGTGATTTTTCCCCATACACCGTTTTCTCAATAACTACCAATGTTCAGAATACATCTATATTTTAATCAGATTAAAATTATTTTAATGTCAACAAATAGCTACAATCCATAAATTATTTTTTTCACCATTTATTGCATTTTTGTTATTCTCTTATGAAAAAGTCTGAGCATATTGAAATTGCTTTTATTTTTATTTCTATTAATTTGATCAGTTAGTTTTATTACATTGCTTACTTGTATTATAACAGCAAAAAAATATTTAAGCTTTAAATAATAAATCAGCATATTTGAAAACACTGCGTTCTATTATTTTCATTACTCATTTAACTAGTGGCCGCTACAAGCACAGTCAGTATTGAGGTCTTTCTGAGACTGTGACTCACAAATTTAATGTGATTCTGTTTAAGAAAGCTTGTGTAACTGGCCAGGGACCATACGCACAAGCTGCACTATGATCTGATGCAACATGTAGCTAACACCCTCCACTTCACGGAGTCCTTTTGAAACTAAATTATGTTCTAAATCTCAGCCCTCTAAGATTGCAATATTCATAAAAACATATTCCCAATGTATCAAGTTTTCTAGCCGCCATATGTTTGTAAGACGCCTACAGTGTTTTTCTGAACTTATATAAGCATTATGTAACTGTACTGGTCGCCTTACCTTCCTTCAGAGCCTCTTTCATGATTGGTTCTCCTTTGGTGATGTCATCGGGTGTGGCCCTGAAGAGCATTCGGTTGCGAAGGCCGGCCTCGTCTGGTAAGCCACAGTCACACATGTCCCTGAACAACTTCACTTTCTCCTCCAATAAAGTCAGGATCTGCTCATCCCTCTTTTGCAGCTGATCTGTAAAGAGAAATGTTTATATTATGACAAGAAATCTAGTATTACCTTTCTATTCTAATCGTATTCTACATCTAATTTCCATGGGTCATTCAGTTATTCTAATCACTAGTGTGTTAAAAAATAGTTTTAAAGACTGTACTCTGTATTTTTAGTCAATGTAATATTGTAGTCACTAAACATTTCCATGAATTAAGGTCTTTGCACACTTTTCGTATACGTTTTTTCTTTTTTTTCTTCTATCCTTTCCTATCAAAATTCTTTCTATGGATGCGAAAACGCATAAAATCGACAGTGAGAACAAAAAGAAAACATTTATGATGGACGTTTGTAAAGGCAGTGTGTAAACGTGAAAATTTCAGATGTTAATTGAAAAATTTGTACGTTTGGGCTGTTAACCCAAACAAGCCATATCTACACAAACAAATGAAGTCATTTTAAGCCAGAAAAGGTCAAATGGAATTCAGTACCTCTCAACTCTTTGACTTTGATTTCCTGGAGTCTTCTGTCCTCTTCGTTTTCACTAGGCACACCTTCATCATCATCTCCCTCCCTGGAGGAAATCGAGAGTCTGTAAAGAAAGACTACCAGCTCTCACAAATTGTAATGTTTAAAGTAACTTTTGTAAATTATGTTGAGCTGAATTATTTTTTGTACTATTTTATCAAGGTAAATTTTGATCAAATCTAAATGTAAAAATAACAACAATTTGAAATATAGTTAAATATTCAATATCGGCCATTATCGATTAATATATTGTGCATCACATCTTCCTGTTTATAAAATAAAAAACTGACTCAGAGACTCACATTGACTGCATGGCCTCCTGAATGAGCTGCATCCATGTGTTCCTCTCCTCCTTAGAGCTGGCATATACTTCTACCATCTCAGGCTTCTCAATGCCCGCTGTTATCAGGAACAGTCCTTTCTCCTCATTCGCTACCTCCCTCACGATGAGTTTCTGCAGGGAGATGACAGTGGAGCGCTGGTCCTGAGGGGAGAGAACAAGAAGATGAGACAAGACTAGAAAATGATGGGGTGAGGTCACACTATTGGAAAGCGCCAAAGAGCTTGATATACATTCCTATTAAAAAACAGTGCTGATAGAGCAGCAGAGACATTACAGCATCCAAACATTATTGATGAACACTGTTCAGGGAGTCACAGGAAGAGGTTCAATGATAAACATACCAAGGATGCAAAAATATATTTCTGATCTTTCTCCTGTAGGAACACAATCACGTCCCTCAGCAGCAATGCCTGGACATCTGGAGAAGAACACATCAGATAGATTAAAAAACAGGCCCTGTTTGTGTTAGTGTGGGTGTATATTGCTATGGTGATAGACAAGACTTCATTTTGTCAGCGAAATGTCAAGGCTGTTTACTGATGTACTGTATTTTGAAATGTGAAACTAGCTTATTACGTTTTCTAAAAAAAAAAATGTGAGAAGCAAGTCACACCTCAATTTCAAAATGTGGATGCCTTCCATGGCGCTCTTCTGCAGATGCAATTTTGTTCTGCTCAAGTGTTGCTAGGGTGTTGTCATGTGGTTAAGGTGTTCTAACTCATTTTTAGAATGTTGTTGCTGTTATGTACTTTCTAAGATGTGGCGAGTGACTGCTAGGATGTTGCAATGTGGTTGGTATGATGTTCTGAGTAGTTTTGCTACTCAGCATGTCGCTGTTGATACGGTGTTCTGAGTGGTTGCTTCCTGTTAATGTTGCCAGGGTGTTACGCAGTTGCTAAGGTGTTTTAAGTATCTTTTACACGTTGTTTTTATGTGCTACTATGCGGTTGGGAATGTGTTCTGAGAGTTTGCTTTTTTTTGGTATAAGGTTGCTAAAGTATTATGATTAACAAATCATTGTTATGTGGTTGCCAGGGTGTTTCTATGCAGTTACTATAATGTTAAGGTGTTCTGAATGCCTTTTACACATTTTTATGTGGCTGATAGGGTGTTGCTATGCAGTTGGGAATGTGTTCTGAGGGTCTTTTTTTTACATGTTTTTGTAACATGGCTGCTAGGGTGTTGCTATGCATTTGCTTAGGTTGTTAAGGTATTCTGAGAGTCTTTTACATGTGATTATTGTTGTTTGATTGTAGGGTGTTGTTATGTGGTTACTGTTAAAGTGTTCTGAGTGTCTTTTACGCATAATTATTTTTATGTGGTTGCTAGGACGTTGTGCATAGTTGCAGGGTGTTTCTAAGGGGTTCTGAGATTATTTTCAAACTTCCTTTTATCTGCTGATATATTCATTCACCAATAAACCCATTGTACTGGTTCTTACCCTTAAGTCTGCCCGCAGAGTTCTTGAGCTGCAGTGGCCCATCGTGAATCAACTTCTGCCCACGTAACAGATCCTCTCTGGCAAACATCTGCCCGCTTTTCATCCTCATGATGGACTTGCTGTCCGTCCGGGTGTACACTTCCTTTAGCCTCTTTTTCTTCTCATGCTCATTCACTTTATTGTCGACGGCAGCAATCACCTCCTTTACCAACTTCAGACCTTGAGTTACATCTGCATGGTCTTCCTCATTTTCTGTCATGAAATATTTCAGAATATTACCTGGAGCACTACAGTTGAGTAGTATAGTATAGTACTAGTATAGTAACTAGTAACTAGTCGTACCTTTCGTGTGCTGCAGTATTCTCTGTAGTAAGACAGGATACTTTGTTATTCGTTGTGTGACTAACAAAATACACTCAGGAATGCTTAGCCGTCGGACAACAGGGCTGCTCATCTTTTTCTGGAAAACAGAAACAGATGTGAAACATGGGACCAGTTCAATTTTCAGGCTTAAGCAGGAAACAAAAGGAGGAAATGAATTAAAACCTATGCTAATTTTACAAACTAACTAACACTATGAGAAATGAAGGCAAAATTTAGATGGCTACCTTGACGAACGCTTGAAAACGTTTGTCTTTGGTGTGAAGCTCCTTGTAGAAGTTCACAGCTTCATTGTGCCTGCTGCAGAACTTCCCATAGACCTTCTTCATTCTGTCAGCACTGGAACCTGAGAACTAGTGAGGGAGAAATAGTGGAAAAATTGTATGTTACTTAAACTAAATGTTCCAGATATGACAAATCAATGCATTTCTACAGATTTGGAGGCACCCTATCAATGTTCAACCACAACCCACCTGAGAGACCAGCACATCACCAAGCTTTTGGATAACAAAGTCACCTTCCTGGCTTCCTGACTCTTTCTTCCTTTCGAGCAACTGTGAGAAGAACTGTGTGTGCAAGTCGAGAACGTCATCTAACATGGGGAAAATCTTCTCAACAGTCTGAGCCTCCAGTTGAACCTCTCTAAGTAGACCTTTACTGTAAACATCAGCCATAATCTTCAAAGTCCTCACGTGGTGCATTTCTGTCTGGATGAGTTCTAATAAAGAAAGGCGGCAGGAACATTATCACATGACCTTACGAGTGTGTTAGTGACCTCATTGTGAGTGACCTCAACAGTTTCAATACTTCTCACAAAGTTTTAAAATGAAAGCAGAAGCATCTTAGGAGGGTGTGGTGTGACTCTTACCATAGATGACATCTTGCCTCTTGATAACATCCTTTTTAAGCTGTTTCAGGAATTTCTTGTCCACCGTAAAACTCCAAGAATCTGCTTCCAGCTCTTTGGCATCAGCTTCAAACTCTCCCATCAACTGACTGTCCATCATCTCTGTACCTGCCATAAAAAACGATGCTGTTGTCTAGACTATATACATTTGTTTCTGTTTATATAAAGTACATGTCAATCATTAAGGCTACAATACCAATGCTAAGGCTGTTTATGTTTTGAAAGAAGACTATTATGCTCTCCAAGGCTGTATTTAGTTGATCAAAAATCAAGTAAAAACAGTGAAATTGTGAAATATTACTGCAATTAAAATAATTTTATTGAAGCTGCTATTTGTGATGTAATAGCAAATGTTAAAAAATTAAGATGCGTAATATTTTTTGGGAAATCGTAGTAGGCCTATATTTTATTTCAAAATTCTTTAGTAAATAGAAAGTTCATAAGAACATAATTTATTTGAAATCTAAATCTTTTGAAAATGGTAATTTCTTTACTGACCAATTTAATCCTTGCAGGAAAGAAATCCATTAATAAAATGTATGTATTTCAGTAAATAAAAAAATAAAAATAAAATAATAATAAATTAATGCAATTTCTAATTGTAAACAATTTAATAACTGAACAATGAATAACCACACTGTAAATAATTAATAAACTGCATAACTTGATTGGACTCGAGACAGTTGTATATTTGATTCAAGTATGAAATGAAGAGACCTACCCTCGTCAGTAAGAGATTCTGTAGACTCACTGACTTTACTGGTCTTGTGAAGAGAGTCGGTCGATTGGGACAGAAACTTCAGACTCTTTAGAGGAGGGTCCTCCATTTGTCTGAATGTGCAAAGAGATAAGATACATTATATGCTCCATGTTTTAATGCCTTATTGATTTTATAATATCGTGAGGTCAAAATCAATATCAAGGCCACAATTTTCTTCTGTTTAATAATGAGAAATAAAAAAACTAAAACAATGGGGGAAATCTTACGAATACATTTTTTAAAAACGGAGCAAAACTGTGATTTTAAAAGCAATTATAATATTAAATCTAAAAACATCTGTATGTTATCAGCTAGCTTTGGCACTGACCCTGCAATGTTATTAATGGACATGCTCTTGGACAGCGGGTTGCTGTTGAAAGACATGATACTGCTGGGGTGTTTCCGAGGAGGGGCGAGAGGAGCGGGTTGATCATCGGGAATGGAGACGGCAGACCATGGACGATCCCGTGCTGGCAGGGCTAAACATATTAACAAGATGACATGGTCATATTTTTGAAAATACATAGCAGAAATACATAAAACATGAAGTAATACATGATTATATGTGGACTTTACTTTTACTTCTAAGCGTGACACCAGGCGTCAAGGGACAATCTGTAACCGTCTGCTGCTGTTTTTGCTGCTGAAAAAAATATTTGAATAGAATCTTTATAGATCTACACTATAATATTAAAAGAACAGTTCACACAAAAATGAGAATTGTTTTTGAGATCAACAACAACAAAAAAATGGTTTGCAAAAACATTAGAAAAAAGTAAAGACTGACAGAATCTTCAATTTGTGGTAAACTTTGCCACTTTTCCTCATGCTATTTCTATACTTTTGGTTATAAAACTGACAATAATTAGCAAAGGAATATATTAAACGTGCAAAAGTTTCACTGTTTATGATAGTCATATGAGAAACAAATAAAAGACAATGGAATACCTTCATTTTGACCTTGGCACAAACAGGAAGACTCTCTCTGCAGCTCTTGTGGACTTGTGCATTGCAATCTGAAAACATATACGCATGCAATACTGTCAATACTGAATGCACAGGCCTTTATCCATCCTTTTAGTGTGATATTCCACTTGTTCTTATCCAAAAGATGATAAAATAAGTCTGAAGCTGAAAAAAAAACAAAAAACAGCAGCAAACAAAATAGGCATCTGGAAGAAAAGTGGCACTGTAACAAACACTGTGCCGTTTCCTCCTCCTCCTCCGTTTGTGTAGGAGAGAGTGAGATTAGCCTTTTCCTGCGTGACTCCACCAGTTTTTTTTTTTTTTTTAGCTGTTTACCACAAATCTAACCACAAACAATTCGACTGAGTCATTACTAGTCTTGAACATTTAAAAGATTTGAAAGTATATGTGCCAAGTCAGTGTTTACACTTGTTTTCTCTACAGTAACCAGTTAAATTTGAGTATTTCAATAGTTAAATATAAAAGAGTTAAAACTAAAACTCAGACAATATATAAACATATGACACAAGGGATTGGTCACTTTAAATGTACAACCAATCTGATGTTACGCGGATTTGCCGTCAATGTGATAAGCAAAAATGCTAATGCCAACACTCAGTCAAAACATACCTGCACAAATGGTGCTTTTGCTTTTCTCTGTCAGTGTACTTTGCACCTCATGACCACAAAACTGCAGTTAAGACACACCCAAAACAGATTTACAATCTTTTAAAAACAAAACCACACATAATCTCAGATCATCCGCATGATAATATCAAGGGCCGCTAAATCTTCGACAACCTACATGTTTGAAGGCGTAGAGATTGTGATAATTTCCCCACAAGTTTACAACTTTCCCCACTCCCACAGAATGTCTCCAGCAAACCCCACACAGTCATGGAAAGAGACTATTTTACAAGAAAAACAACATACACTATCATTTAATGGCAGAGTATTCAATTGTTAAAAAACAATATCAACAACGTTATCACACAAGGCTTTCAGAGATCTTATCAAACTGACTAAAAGTGTCTCGCACATCAGTTACTGTTGGGAAACGAGAGGAAACGGTAATGAGTCTGCCAGCACATCCTCTGAGAACAATAAATAGAGAGAGCAATGGCAGTAGCGGTGCACTGACAGGATGTTCCAACACACTGACTGGCCTCGGTGCAGCGCTGAGTGCGGGTGGAGCCATTGAGTGATGCAACACTGTGTAAGGCCTGACTGGGCAGAGAGCCATGATTATTCCTTTTTTTTCCCCCTTCCTTTCTTTGAAACTCTGCTCACTCTGAGACACATATTAACCCAATTCTCCACATATTTTGTGCCCAACCGTGTCTCCCCAGAAACCTGCTCATGCAGAATTTTAAATCTCAATTACTTATCTACAACACAGAAGCTGTCTCTGACTAGCTAATTAAAACAGCTTTTTATTTCTAGAGACAATCTGTGGGCATTTTCTCTATGGAATAAATTTATTTAACCAACTTCCTGTGTGAATTTCGTGCAAAGCAAGCTTCTGCAAAAAAAACACTTTCACAGCGGTAAATTAAACTCTATGCACCACTGCGCTGCAAATGACAGTAAAGGAGGAAGTGCCAAAAAAAGACACCAGCCTATGGCAAAACAAAATAAGCAACAGAACAGAACAGATCAGTGTTTTACAATTTTTTTTGGCACAAACTTAATTTAATTACTACAGAACTGATACCATTCCAAATACATTTTAATTAATTTGATTAATGTATCGTATGAAGTTTGTATTTTTATCATAACAAATTGCATGCTGTTAGAGAGAGATCGAGAGAGAGAGAATAATGTAGAATAGATAGTGTGCTGAACAGAGTACAGAAAGGAAGAGTATAGAATTAGAGTAGAGAAATACAGTGAAAAATAGCAAAAAAAATACAGCAAATAGTAGATTACAGAATAGAATAGAGTGTGAAATAAGAGTATAGAAATACATAGAGAGCAGAGTACAGACCTGTATAAAGATGATAGAAAATAAGAGTAGAGTGCAGAATAGAGTTGAGTTGAATAGAACAGAAAAGTAGAGAGGAGAAGAGTCAATTCTAAAGTTAAGAAATGGTGGTAGAACAGAAAATATAGAACAGTAAAGAAAAATAGAAGGGTGCAGAACATGCAGTAGAACACAGTATAGAATAGTCAAGAAGATTATAGAATTTTAGAACATAGAATTGAAAAGAGTGAAAAAGAAAAAAAGTTGAAATAACTGTAGAAACACAGTAAATAGAGAACAGAAGAGTAGAGAGGATTATAGAATAGAATAGAGTTCTGCATTTTATGCACTCTTACTGGTGCAGAGGAAGGCATCTCTAGTGTTGATGGGTTTGTTGCACTGCTGGCAGGGGATTGTGGGTACTGTCATGACCGCAGTGAAGAGATGCCCGTTTGTGGCTTTCTTCTCCTTGTCTTTGGCATCTCGCTCGCGCTCCTTATTCTTGTCCTTCTCCTTCTCCTGCAAAATACATGTCAAAAGGTAAATGAATAAATCAGAGTGTAGATGTGTGATGTAGAGTGCTCTCAGACAGTCCGAGCTGTGCATTAGACTCAATTACAGTGAGGTCCTGGCCCAGATGGGAGATTAAATGGGAGCGGAGCACATCCATCATAAAACTCACAGTGTCAGCAGAGCACTGAGAAACCTCATCAGCTGCACGATCAATACTTTCATTCATATTCATCATTCATCTTCAGCTGCAGGGATGAACACACATTTCCATATATTCTCAACATCTATCTGTCCTCAATATCACATTTACAGTATCCTCTCTGTTCTTAACAACATATTTACTTACCCATCCATCTATCATACATCCATCCATCCTCAATGTCAAAATCTATCCATCCATCCATCCACCTACCTACCCATCCATCTATCATTCATCCATCCATCTACCTATCTAGAAATGTACTGTCTCTACCCATCAGTCCATCTACCTATTTATACATTTACCTACCATCAGTCCATTCACCAATTTACCCATCCATCTACCTATTCACTTATCAATTCACTTATCCATCCATCATCATACATCAACCAATTATCATCCATATATCAATCTACCTATCTATACATTTATCTACCCACCAATCCATTTATAAATCTTCCCATCTATCCATCTACACATACTTCCATCTATCTACCCCAACCATCCATCCACCTACCTAAAAATGTTTAAACCCATCAATCCATCTACCATCCATCTCAACCTTCCATATCTATCCATCCCACTATCCATCTACCACCCACCCCAACCATCCATCCACAAATTTATCTACCCATCAATCCATCTACCACCCATTCATCTCATCCATCCATCTTCCCATCCTTCAATCTACCTACCCCCTTGGCAGCATTCAACTAAAAAAATTAAAAGCTGTCTGATCTGATTCTTAATATCCTATACATACTAATAACAAGTAAAATGTTGCTGTACATTTACTGAACTAGTACTCCAGTGAGTATGGATGGGTGGTTTAATATCATAGCATCAGGAAAAAAAAAATATTTGGCTACATATATAGGAAGGAAAAGGGTCAAAGTGCTCTTCCCAAAAAGTTTAAACGTGTATAAAATGTATAACATGCTAAAACATATAAACATGTCCAAGTAAGTTCAAGAATAAAAAACAAAATGCTACTTCAACAACACAAGTGATTTATGTAATTCACACCATTCACAACTAGAGCGAAACAATGATCTCAGGAAGCCAAAAAAAAGTTTTCCAATTCACTAAAACACCACATTGCAAATCAAACCTCTAAAACATCAGAACAGAACATCAAACAAATGTCTATTTTCAATATACATGATGAAAAAAATGAACAATCTCTTTGGTAACACAGTTTTACCTCAACCAGACCACCAGTATTCTTGATTTTCAATGACCGACCCTGCGGTAAAAACCTACGACATAGCATAGACATCCCTGATGCAAGGTAGCCAGTGAGCACACTGGCCTGAAGGTACAGCAGATGAGGTTAAGTGTCTGTCTTCACAAACACATAAGTTCCCATGACGGAGAGCAGGCGAGCCAGCCAGAGGAAGTGACTGCAGTTTCTTTCTGTCGTCTTTCACATTGGGGCTCAACTTAAAGATACAGTGCACTTCCTTTTATCACAACCCCTCCTTAGTACAAACGACACACTCTGTTTATGCTGTGATTGCATTTCTACTAATCAAAACCGAAGATAGTTCAGACCTGGAGTGACCATGTGACAAATAAGAATGCATCTTGTCTACATTACTGACCTAGTTACCAACATGAGGTTTAAAAAAGCATGTGGCAAATTAATGTGTGAGAGTTTCTTAGATCAAAAAAAATAAATAAATAAATAAAGGTGTATCAAATTCTAAATAACCATATTTAAAGACATGAACCATACATGGTGGCCCAGCTGATTTACTGTATGTGGACTTCACAAAAAGTTCTCAAAAACTGTGAGGTCATAGATTTTAACATGTATTTGTTTTCACAGAATTGCATGAGCGGTAAAGTGTTAGCGAGTATATTTAAACGGAGCCATAGACAGACCACAGTTTGCTTCTACATCCTGTTGAACTTCCCTACTGCAAAGCCCTTGTACGACAGACCAAGAGTGCAGAAATTTGCCTGCGCAAGAGCAAACTCTGCAAGCGCTCTAACAACTTCAGATAATGCGGGGGTTGCTAAGAGCTTTCACACCATCAGCAACCTCATAATCAACAGGAACCACAGAAAGAAAAAACCTCAAATTTAAATAGCAGGTGGATGCTGCTGCATCAAAGAGCACCATTAGAGCAGCATGGCAAGATAGGCAAACTAAAATGATAACATTTGTTTCCACTAATAAGGTCTATGATGATTTAGATAAGCCTTGAAGGAAATGTATTGGTTTGTTTATATATATCTTTTTTTCACACATATATGTGTGTGTGTGTGTGTATTAGTTTACACCTTAAAGGAAAAAAAAAAAAAAAAAAAAAAAAAAAAAAAATTATATATATATATATATATATATATATATTAAAAATCTTAATGTATTAGGTGGCAAGAGAGGCCTTTTGTTCCCCACATGGGGTAAAAGGCTCACCAGCCTGGGGTAAAAGTCACACGGTATTGATACAAATTTCATGCAATATTTATTTATCTATTTATTTTAAATCATGCCTAAAATACTTGTTCAAAACAATCAATTTTGCAAAGTTTGTACTATTTTCTGCTCATTTAAAAATGTAATAATTTTTGTTTAATAAATATATTATCATTAAAATATGTTAAAATATTTTTTAAAATACGGAAAAAATTCATTTTAATAAGGAACGATCCAGTAATAATTAAATATTTACAGTAGTAAAACAAATTATATTTTATTATATGGCATGATCAATATGTTTTTAAATATTATGGTTTCATTCTAAACATGGTAATTATCTCTAATTTGGACACCCAACATAATATATGATATTTACCATCTGAATCTAAGCATATCATCTCAACAAATGGAAAAGTCAACATCTAATTATCATGTTATGCTGCGTTCACGCCATCTCATAATTACCATAATTCCGAGATGACAACATGTGACATCTTACTCATAGCTTCCATGTTGTCGGACTCAAAGGAAGCTCCTAAATAGCTCTAAAATGAACCTGACGGCGGTTACGTGGTACATTTGTCACTGGTCCAAGTCGTAACTCTCAGAACACTCCGAGTTCACAGGTTGGAATTACGAATTTAGAAGCATGTGAGGGCTTTGGCGTTGATATTGATGCCATAGAAACACATAATTTAGATAGAGTAGAATGTCACGTGTTGTCATCTCGGAACTACAATATGACATGAAGGCAGTTTTAAATACTGTGCCCCAACAACAGGAGTGCATTTTACCCCAAATACAATGCTTTTACATTATTTAAAAACTGTTGCCCTAATTATCTTGAGACTGAAAATCATGAAGAAGATCTTTGGAGCTATATGTAGCACATTTTCGGATGTGTAGCAAGCAAAACTTGTCAGTGTGTAATAATATTTCTTGCATGCAAGGATTTCCACGATGACAGTGTGCTTGGCTACGTATGCTGACATCTCTATGGAGACAAGCACTTTGTCTGCAGTGTTGCCAACTTCTTTCAATCGCAAGTAGCTACAAATACAGCTTTGAAAGTTGCTAGATGTCGCTAGATGATGTCATATGTCAATTTGCATATTCATTACGTCAGTGCGTAATATTGTCTTGCTTCTCTGTGGTCACATAATGTAATTTAATGCACCCAAATTCTCAATATAACTATTTTCACTGATATATTTAATGGTTTCTGTTGTCAGAAAAACAGAATGAATATGAAATAGTGACTGAAAAGCACCCCATTATTAGGCCTACTAAACTAGCTCTACCTTACAATATGTTAATCTGGATTGAAATCCTGATTTATAATCAAGTTGTCTGCTAAAATCTAATACACATGAGATATAGACAATGGCTATGATGTGATTTTGGCTATATTTGCTTGTAAAATAGAGTTAGAAGCAACATAATATCTATTTTAACCGAAAGCTCTGTTGAACAGAACAGATGCAGAGAGAGGTGTGCGCGCGCGCGCTGGGAGAACAAGAGCTCGCGCTGCACTGCCAGAGACTCTGAGGTTTGTCCAAGTCGTCGCTAGTCACTTTTTTGGAAAAATGTCACCAAGGGGGTCTGAAAAGTCGCTACGTTGGCAACACTGTTTGTCCAACGTGAGCGTAGTGGTTGACACAGGCCAGCGGGGTACCTGAAATATCACACATAGGGGCTGCAGAGGACGTGGCGGCCACAGACGGGGTAACGTAACTCCGATATTGACTCTGGTTTTCGATCGGCACACTGCACGTGAACACGTTGATGACGTATCTATCTGCATGAACAGGGTGCGCAGAAAAACAAATCTATATATGTTGACAGACAGTTTGGGCTGCCTATCGTAATCTTCAGAATATAAAAATACATATAAATACATTTAGATCACTTACTCTAGTCATTACTATCGGAATGTGAAGAGACTTTTAACCAACACAACAAAAAAGTGTTTCTGAAGACAATCACCTATTGCACCTTTAAAAAAAAAAGAAAAAACTTTCACAGCTGCGGGCAATTGCATCAAAGATCAGACAGATATACAAATGCATATAAAGTGAATGCTTTGGAAAGTGCTACACCACATTTTTGTGCCATGTAGTGGTTTAGATAAAAATAAAATCAAAGGTACCTTCATCACCTAGTAGTGTGTGTGTGTGTATATATATATATATATATATATAGTAAAATGTATACACACCTTGTTCTTCTTGCTCATCTTGCTCTTGAGGTAACTGAAGGTCCTGCTCACTTTGGTTCCTCCAACTTTTCCTTCACTGTCACTCCGCAACGGCCCCGGATGCTCCTCTGATATGCTGAATGAGACAAAAGATGATAAATGGGAAAATTTGTAACTGGTGCTGCATTCTAATTTGCATACTATCTAATCTAAATGGTATTTAAAATTGGAATTAGTGTGCCCCGAATCATACTATCTTAAAACGAGTGCTTACAGGCCAGTTTAAGCAGTGACAGGTGCATATAATTGTGTAATGTAATGCCCTAAAGCGTGCTATGATTCTGTTACACATTCAAAAGTTATGTATATTTTCTTCACAAAAAGAGTACATACTTTTAGGGCATAGTATAAGACACAGAATGAGTATATTAAAGTCTGTCAGAGCTTGGGCCTTGCAGTTATAGCAGTTCTGACTGTGTGTGTGTATATATATATATATATCTTTCAGTTTAAATCTGGCTCACAACATTTCTTTGTTCCATTGCCCCAAAAATTACTCACATCTGATCACATATCCATACTAATAAAACTAACAAAAAAAAATTAATATAGTAAGTATAACACAATAAATACTTGGACTTTAACATAGCCAATTATCATGTGATGCACGGGTCATACCTGCACTCTAATGGTCCTAATGTACCTGTGAAACGAGAGAAAAAACTGATTAAACCAAAAGTACACTGGAGACAAGACTATGACTAACTAAACAACATAAACGAGACCACAGAACAACAACTGACATTATTAATCACTGTTCAGTGAGCCTCAGGAGTTTTGTACTTGTACAAAAATAAATTACATAAGAAGTTTTATGGTGTGAATAGACTCTAAGGAACAGCCCTGCAGAGAACAAAGGCAATTCAAATATTTATACAACACTCAAAAAAAGCTTAAAGAAAAACTCAGGCATTGCGCTGCAACCACAAAAGCTTAACTGTGGGAGATGAAATGATTGACAATGTTTCGCATAGTTAAAGAAAAAAAATGGGTAAAGAATGATATTAAACCAATAAAATGCAACAAACTTTGACATTTTTTTATTAGTTCCAGTGTTGGCATAGTTACCTCATTTAGCCTTTAGGGGCAGTATAACTTACTCTGTATAATAAGCTTAAAAAATTAAATTTTAGATTATATATTAACACACACACACACACACACACACACACACACAGACAAATATATATATATATATATATATATATATATATATATATATAAAGCTTTAAAATGTCAATATATGCTTTTAAACCAATAAGTCACATCTAAAAAAAAAAAAAACAGGACAGCCATTTCTTTTTACTATTTAAAACGAGAACTAAGCAGCTGTGAAATCTATAAGCAGTGCTATGAAAAGTGTTTATGTGGATCTGAATGACTTTGAAAGACACGGAAAGAGATGGAGCCAATGGAAAGGAACTAAACAGACGTGGCAATGTCACATTTGGGACACCCACTGTCCATTCGTCCAATAATCCACAGGAATGAATGCCTTAAGCAAAAGTATGTGTATAATACCATTTTTCTGTCAGATGAGGGGCTGAGAGGAATTTGAATCAAAAGCATTGCAAACACACACGTCTGCTGTACATTACTACTGTGTTACAGCGGCTGTAACAAAACCTCAGTACTCAAGGGTGCAATGTACTTTGAAATACCTGTGCCATTAAACACATGGATTATAATTCAATGTATTAAATCATGCCTTAACATTCTTCAAAAGATTCTTTGTACTGTACAATAAATGCATTAAGTTCATTAATTTATTGCATAGAGAATTTTAAAGCTGGTTCATTATTTTGGCACCTCAGTCATCTAGTATTTTTTTTTTTTATCATTTTGTACTAACCCATAAGTACAGTAAGATACTTCAGAGACCTCAAATTTAAAAATTCTCATAAAACTCAACCACATGGGACAACAGAATAAAAAAAATAAAGAAAATAAAGAAAAATAAATAAAGAAAATTATTGAATGGGTGTTTTAGAAATAATTTCCATGAGCTGATCTGATCAATAACTTAGTGACACAAGGGAGGTAGGGAGACACACTTCATATTAAGCAGGGGTCGGGCAGGGGCCACGCCAGGCATTGTGGGATATTCTTTTACTTACTGACTGCCTCCTCCTCATCACTGGATGAAGAGCCAATAGAAAAGAGTGTTTTAGATTTGGGGAGCATGGGCGAGATGCTGAAGGAGAAGGAGATTCGTCGCTTGGGTCGCGGCCGTCCGATTGCTGGTGGGTTCCATGATCACATGAGCAAAAAAGATCAAAGCAGGAATTATAATAAAACCGGCTTCTAAAACACTGGCAGTACATGTCCACTCCCTTAAAGTGACACCACAGTGAAAGGGAACCACGGGAGGTCCACATCTGATGAGTTGAAGAATACCAACAATCCCAGTTGATACAGGATATTTTTGTAGTATAAAGATCCCAGGACACGAATGGGGTGTTAGATATGACTGACAGGAGGTGAGTGGTCAGTGTGTGGTTATATATGCCCAGACATTTCCACTCCTTTTCTTACCACAAGAAACCAGCAGAGAAAACAAAACTCTGAACTCTGCAACATCTGATCTACTTTTGAAGCTTGTTGTAAAAATTGTTTTAAATGTGTACAATATGTTGTTTGCACTATAGGACTCAGAGCAGTGCTGCAGAGCGCAGAGCGGCACAATGACACACAGGAGAGAAAACTGACGAGGTGTTTAAACTCACCATCCATTTCTTTGTGACTGATGGCTAACATGGAGACAGACTTGGTGAGAAAGGTTTGTGAAGGTGGGACATATCTTCGTCCAGACTGGATGGACTTCTGAAAGCAGTAAACAAATAATTTAAAGTCAGTGTAAAGTCAATATTAAATGTGTGTTCTGAGTTTGTCACTCCACAGAAAAATGTATTATTTATTACCGAGCCAAATTTAAAAGCGAAGTAAATAAAATAAGGTATCAAAATCTTGAAAAAAATCAAGCAGCTTGATTTAAATAAGGAGACCAAGCTCAGTTGTTTTGTAAATTATAGCAAACAAGTAATGTGACGAAGGCCTAGCTAGATAGAAAACTGTAGGCTGTAGTATCTAAAAGTAATGACAGTAACTCATGACTGAACAGACGAACCACTGATGTTTATGCGCTCTAGTTATTATGTGTGTTTTTGACTTGAAGCAGCACTGTGCAGAACGAGTTTTTGACATCAAAGTACCGCGAGAGCGATTCAAAGCATAATGAGCGTCTGCTCTCTATAGCTCTTACTGTACTGATGTCACACAGCGATCAGTTTGTGCAGTCAGTGCTGTTTCAAGTCCAACACAGCTCTTATAGTTTTGTCAGAGGGGTGGTGCTCTGTGGCTCCATTGCGTCACCAAGCTTCCGATTTAGACCCGCCCAATAAATCGTGCTCATGAAAATGATGAAAAACTGTTTAAAGGTATAACTCAACCATTAAGTATTATATAGTTCTCAGTCTTTGTATTTATAATATTTTTTATGTATTTATAATGTATTTATAATATAACATTTATAATGGGTTTACAAACAATTCTCAAAATTTACTTTACACGGTCTTTAGTCAGGGTAACTAACTGCAACAGATTATTTACTGAAATGGAAAATCTGCAGATGCAACTCTAAAAATTGCATTCAGTATACAAGAACTGGTGCATTGCAGTTTTTTTAGCCTTCTTTCAAAACATTAGATTTCATTTGTCAGTAATGTTTTATTTTATATTTTTTATGTATGTATGTGTGTGTGTGTGTATATATATATATATATATATATATATATAT
>JAUMHE010000085.1:5461824-5491634 GCA_032359235.1 Enteromius mattozi | reverse complement strand
CTTTATTTTAAGGTGCAAATCTTTCCAATTTAGCTATTGGTTAGGATTAGGAATGTAGAATATGGTCATTCAGAATATGTGCTTTACAAGCACTAATAAATAGCCAATATGTTAATAATGTGCATGCTAACAAGCAACTAGTTCATAGTAAGAATTGGTCCCTATATGCTAAAGTGTTCCTGGGGTCTGCAAGCAGGGTTAATAATTTACACTAATAAGTCGCCAAATGAGATAGAAAAAGACTTGTTGATAAAAATCATCACTTGACTGGAACTTAAGTCAGTTCAAACATAAAAATGGCACTTAATAAATATTTATAGAACAATTAGCAGGTATTTCAGAAACTAAATTTTATACTCTATGTGTCTGTTTGATTGCATCTCTGAACAAGATCACCAGTCAACAACGTAACATCCATGGCAGGATGTTGACATTACCATGGATGCACAAAACCAGAGTAATTTACATGGCCTGATTTGTTCAAGTAGTGCGGTTTTTTTAGTAAACCGTTCCGGTCCTCACCGTTGATTTAAAAGTACTGTGGTGTCTTCGGTTAGACATCCTGCTGACATGTGGGCTTATTATGCCTAAAGCAAGTCTAATTAAAAAGGTCAGCACCAAACAAAAGAGAAACATAATTACCCAGCACCCTTCCCCCTGACTGAACGACTAAAACATGCTGATTCAGCCTAACATGAAGAATTTGAGCGGCCATTTCATTAGAAGCTTCCATAAACTAGGGATAGGTCAGGATGGTCAACTAGTTGCCAAAAAACCAAGATGGACTACTTTACATACTTTTTTTTTTGGGGTGGGGGTTTAATTTAAAGACACAACCTCTCAAAGATGCTTATAGCATGCTAAAACAAACAAACATAAAAAGACGCAATACTTACATATAATGGGGCTTGCTGTGGATTCAGTTTCATGGCACTGGCCACTGCGGAAAAGAAAGAAAGCGAGAGAGTTAGAAACATGACATGTCTGAAAATGCAGAATGTTCAGTCAGAGCTCATTCTTTTTTTCCTTCATTTTACTGATTATTTACAAGTACAAACTAGCCTCTGAACAACAGGCTGCACGACGCAGATCAGCTGGGGCTTTTAACAGACAAAACTGTGACCCTAATAACTATTGGGAGCACATTAGCTTGCCTACATTCATGATGGTCACCCCCTTCCGGGTCCTTCCATTAAAAAGCTTCAGCAAAAATTTAACCGCAGCTAATAAATAACAGGAAATCCATTATTTGCATCTGTTTTCAGGACTCAACAATAGAGATAGCCTGAGGTGTTCACTGATCACGTACATATGTCTTTAATGCCTTGCAAATTGAAGAAATAAAAATAAAAATATGTTATTTGCGGTATACTGCACAATATTGTAGAATTGTTAGGATTTATATATTGCAAAGGTTTTGTTATTTAGCTGAATAACATGAGAATTTACTGCATTTGCAAGAAAGACCAACAATTAGAAGTATGGGAACGAACATGATAATAGGATGTTGTTATTTTCAATAAGGAAAAGAAGAGAGGAGTTTCTTTCTCACTCCATCCATTTTTCATCCACACAAACATACTCTAGTAGAAACAGAGGCTCTGATGCCAGAGTATATGCCACTCGATGGAATCTTGCGGCTGGCCGCAAAGCACACTGCCCACCTGCAAGCTGCAAGAGGGTGTAACGCTTCACCCAGGCATGAGAGGCAAAACCACAGCTCTTAACCCACAACACACTGCAAACCCAACCACTATCACAGAGATGCAGACAACACCCAAATCTCAGCTGATTCAAGAACAAATAAAATAAAATAAAACATTAGCACAGTAAAATCATGTGACACAAATCATCTCTTTTAATGTGATGGCTAAACAGCCCCTAATACAGAGCGCTGGGAAACAAGTGACATTAGAGTGTTAACACCGCCTCCACCTTCTGTTCACTAAGGATGATAAACCGCCCCCAGCTATTGTTCCGTTATCTGCCCCAAGTGAGGTATTAGCCATTAGGAGGTCCTTGTGGTTATCTGAGGCCCCAATCCTAACACGAATACACAGAAACAACAACACATACACACACTCCCAACACAAAGACATTTACAAGCACTAGCGTTCTGCTCCTTCTAACATTCTAAAGTTAAGTTGCAATATATTTCAATGAAGTTTTATGGTAGTATGTTACTAAAGTAACAATGCGGTACTGTTAGCATAACAATTCCCATTAGGCAAAGTACAACTGACAATTTTTTACGTTTAAACAAAACTTTTTAAAATAAAATGAATATTGCATTCTTCTTTTTTAACCCACCGTCTCACTCAGTTTTGAGAAATCAGCTCATCACAATGCATTCCGAGACTACATTTTTTGCGAAGGATACATGCAATGCTGTCTAAAACATAAATAATATGACACATCCTAGCACAATTAAAGTTGCCTACCTCGTTGAACGACCTTCATGTTGGAAACATGGATAGTCTCTGTAAGCTCACTAGGTTTTTTGAAACAGAGCACAAAATTTCAGTTCTCTTTAAAAAAAGCAGAAATCTGACTGAAACCCACTAACAGAATAACAGTACGGTTTTTGAGGAAGCTTTAAAGATTACAACATAACTGCATCTCTATGCATTTTTATCGATGAAGCAATCTTAGAATGGACTGCAATATCCAACATGCCGGACAAGTCGGCAACTATAGTCTCAGTTTTTGAGCTCGAATAAAAGTAATTAGCTTAGCAACATGCTAATACCTGGAATTAACTGAGCATTAGCCAAAGTTTTCTGCCCTTTATGAGAACATAATGCAAATGCTATGTACAAGTGAATGTTAACTCAGTTAGTATGCAGTATACAGACAGTAGACAGTGAGGTGGCTTACTAGGTTTTGGAAGAGAGCTTAGGTGTTATAAACTGGACAACTGACTAATCTCTTCTATTCTGCTAATACGATGCCAGGCTACTTTACTTGAATCCCTCTACGGCTCCTGTGCCGGCAGAATACCCAGAATACCTTTCCCCTCCCTATTCTGCAGGAAGAGATCAGACATCCCACCTGCTGCGTTTTCCACTCATGCTGATTCACCAAGTACCCCTGCCCCAAATCCAACACCAACCATTTAGCCAGCTGATCCACTTCCAAATCTCAGCTAATCAGCTAGATCTACGGTGGAGAGAGAGGTGATGACCCATCTTAAGCCAGACGGCACTGTGGATGCTGAGAACCTGGCTAAGCGTCAACCAGACAGATCAGAGAACATGGCAGTCATGGAGGGGGCATGCTATTACAAAGATTGACATGAAGCGTTCAGGCATGCATAAAACCTGAACTTAGCTTTGATATGAGGCCTCCTGGATGGGCCTACTGAGCCAGCACACTGCAGAGTCAGCAAGCCAGTGGTTACCCTCAACAGATTCATGTCTAGAGGCTAGAGAGAGGGCCGTAGTTTGTGTGCCTTGGCCTGCGTTCTGGCACCGCTGAAACTCAAGCACCACATTTGAGCTTTTTTGAGAACCCATAAACCCCCACAAAAGCCCCACTATCCTACACATGCGAGACAGGCGGCAACAGACAGGAAGTAGGAATCTAAAACAAGGACAACAAATTGACAGCAAGTCAGGGGTGGGCGGCAGGGTGGGGACAGGGCTGGACATTTTGAGAGGGGTCACAGCCTCTTACTCCAGTTGAGTTCTCTTGTTCTTTTAGCTGAATAAAAAGGCCACTGTTGAAGCTCAACAGGATGGGGTACAGGGATAATCAGCTGGTTCTAATTATAACCACTAATTTAATCCTCTCGAGCTAAAACCACTCACTATGTCTAACACAACAGATACACACAAGACTAAACACTACACTACACAAAATAAATATGAAAAAAAATGGTCTCAGATGTTCATTTCCCTTACACCAAAACTATCATAGAAATATAGAAAATAGGAAAAAAGAATACCCAAAAAACCAACATCATATATTTCTTTGGCACCACAAAATGCAAACTGTTGAAGCATTACTAAGGTAATATTTTTGCCAAATCCGATCTATTACAAAAGTTGTACCTTAATCCAAGGTAAGATGGCACCTACTACTGATCACCACAGTAGATAAGACAGAAAACCATGAGGAGAGAGAGGAAGAATGAGGCCCAGATATGACACCAGCTCAGTGCATTCAAAGCAAAGTTGAAGTCCTCTTAAGACCATGTAAACATGGCATGTACACGGCTATTTTTGTAAACAACATTTTTCTTCGGTTTAAAAAAAAAAAAATCCCATTCCACATGAAAACGTAAGCACATGCTTTGAAGCATTGTCAAGAACATGCCAAACCAAAAGGTGGTGATATAATATCAATCGTAAAGCCATGTTGGCCAATCAGAAGCCTGAAAACGTTTCCAGTAGGCGGAGATAACAGAAAATGGTCCAGTGTCACAAACCAAAAACTCAGGTTTCGCTGTCTACTGTACATAACACTGCAACCAGAGTTTTTTCAAATCTTCACCCTGGCAGGAGTTTTCAAAAATGTTCGGTTTCAGTGACCTGGTGCAGTGTTTTCGTGTGGACAAATGGCCAAACTGCACAGAAAAAGCTGCGGTTTTGAAAATAACGTTTGTGTGGACAGGGCTCTAGTTCTTGGCTTTGGGCCAGGGTGGCCATTCCCTTTTTGTTTTTTTGGGGGGGGGTTATATATTGAGTTATAGTTTAGCTCCATTCCTAATTAAACACCTGAACTAGCTTTTCAAGGTCTTCAGACTCACTAGAAACTGCCAGGCAAGAAAGTTGGAGCTGGTTAGAGTTAAAATATGCAAGACATTAGGCCTCCAGGAGCAGGATTAAACAGCCCTGACTTGGGGTCTCAACAAGACCACAGCAAACTGACACTCAGCCGCAGTGCAAAGTTCCTCTGTGTTTCAAATTAATGCTGCAATAAAGTATTTTCTCTCTTAATATTCATTCAAATAGAAGACTGGTTATTGGACTCACAACTCCATCTCTCGGCCATGGGGTTTAGATCAACATCAAATTGTCCTGCAGAAATCTTTTCAGTCATAAAAACTAAACTAAGGTCTTCTTAACTTGCTGCTTAGAGAGGTTGGGACTCTCAGCCTGGGTCTTGCAGGGTCTGGTCATGATTCCGACTCTGGTTCAAACTAGTTTGAGTCAAAAAATAGGCCATGGTCCAAACCAGAACCAGTTTGACTGTTAGGAGGAATTATGCTTGTCTTCAAATGTGTACAACTGAAGGAGGACAGTGTTTACCCTTCAAGTTATTGGGTTTCATAAGCAACTTTGATCTTAGTAACTTCAAGATCAAAGGTGCATATGAAACCAAATAACTTGTAGGTAAATGATGGAAGGTCCAGACCCAGTGCTGCGAGTCGTGTCAAGACCCAGACACATAGATCAAGACCTCTCCTACACAAAATAGCTCGTAAACATCTTTGTGGTACCAGAATTGATGGAGGTAGAAATGGGCGACTCTTCTTGCTCATACAGTATATCACAATTCACACAGCAAACATCTCCAGTTACGCAAGCTATATTTTTGTAAACATCATAATTACATCTCGTATTTTTGGATTAGAGTGCTCCCAAAAGAGAAGAGGAACTGCAAGGAAACACTACTCAGTAAAAGCTAGCTCAAATAAAGTTTAGAGTAGAAAATGTTGGTGCACAAATTATGTCCATTTGAGTGGGAACGTTGAGGGGGAAGCACAAGGTTCATCGGCTTAGAGACCACAGTCGTTCTAGGCTGGAATCATGGTCGGCATTTGTTTTATGAGCAGCGGTGAAAATGTGGTTTTGTCGTTTGTCGACATGGAGGAAACGACAGCATTCCCAAACAAAGTGTCATCAAGTTCAAACCAAAAGAGGGGGCAATGTTCTGAGTCACTGCTTTGACTGCAGCAGAGCAAAGTCACAGTGGGGGGATGAGAACAGGTCCATGTGATTATATGAAAAAAGGCCTGATAAAACAAACCAAAGTCAACAAACCCATGTTGAATTTGAATTTGAATAATGATTTTGAATAAGCCCAAAAAGACAACGGATATAGACATTATAAAAACCGTGCCAAGACAACATATCTACTCTTTTTAACAAATGCACTCTTGGCACATTAACAAGACGATGAAAAAATTGTATAGCTAGTGCATTGCTACACAAAGCAAGAGGAGTCCCTGTTACACAAAATTTCATATCAACAAATATAAACTAGCATATCAGACCTTGTTCATCTCTGGATTGTCCTTGTATGCTCTAAGGGGCATGAGAAATTAAATTTCCTCTGTCAGGCCCTCATAGAAGCCAAGTTGGCCTCACCCAGCAGCCAGGGCCAGACACCTGTTTGTTTAGTCTGAGTCAATACCGCCCGGCCTCTCAGAATCCTGTGTCCCCTTCACCTCATAGCTATAGGCTTTCAAAAGTCCAAATAAAACACTGTATTCAGCTGCAGAATTCAATCAATATCACTGAAAATAACAGGTCTGCACATTTGTTACGGAATGTCAAGCAAGCAGTGTTTTTTTTTTTTCTATCATGTCTTTATAATTCTAGAAGTCTTAATTAAATATTATCCAGAGTGGCAGAGAAAACAATAGTCTACAGCTTAAACACTTCCTGAATGAACCAGTCACAAAAGATAATAAGGAAATAGCATACGGACAGCCACAACAAAAGGTTCTTCCTGGTCTATCTGTGCTATGATAAGCATAGACGTCTGGAAGCAAGTGAGAGGTTTCAATAGGATTACAGGATAAGGCGATTTAGCCAGCGTCTCATTCATCATGTCTAGTTACCGTCAACGCTTAAAGTGTGAAACATTTCTGTCAATTTTTTCCCCCACGGAAATTGCAGAAGCCACTCGATTCTGTTCAGAATAGCACACTGCCATACCATTCCTGCAGGACTTTATGGTAGGGGTGTCCATTCCAGCTCCTGAAGGGCAACTTTCCTGCAGAGCTTAGCACAAACACACCTGCCTGGAAGTTTCTAGTAATCCTGAATACCTTGATTAGCTGGTTCAGGTGTGTTTAATTATGGCTGAAGTTGAACTTTACTGGAAGATGGCCCTACAGGAGCAGGGACACTGTAAATACGGCAAGTATGCTGCATGTGACCAGTACTGATTTTGGTCATTTTCATGCAAGAAAACAAAGGAATAGTTCACCCAAAAATGCAAATTACCCCTTATTTTACTCACCCCGAAGCCATCCTAGGTGTATATGACTTTTTTCAGACGAACACAGTATGGGGTTTTTTTTTTTAATCCTGGCTCTTCCAAGTTTGGTAATGCAGGTGGATTGTGGCCATTATTTTTAAGCTCCACAAATCGGATATATCCGCAAGTACTGCAACGATTACCGCCACCTGCTGGTTAGAGCGCAGAGTTCCGGCTTCTTGGCTGACATGTGACTCGACATATGACGCAACTTACGTCATACATCATACAACGAGTCAGAAGTCAGCCAAGAAGCCGGAACTCTGCTCTCTAACCAGCAGGTGGCGGTAATGCACTTGAAGCTGTATGCCAACTGGGAGGAAGGAGGAAGTTGCCGCTATTTACGTTATAAATTTAAAATTAGAAATATTTTTGTTAAAAAAAAACATTGATGGAGGATATGTAATAACCCCTCGAAGGCGTATAAGTTAGTTTTACGTCACAGTACTTGTGGTTATATCCAATTTACGGCACTTCAAAATAATGGGCACTATCCACCCGCATTACCAAGCCTGGAAGAGCCAGGATAAATATTTTAAAAACTCTGACTGTTTGTCTGAAAAAAGAAAGTCATATACACCTAGGATGGCTTCGGGGCGAGCAAAATATGGGGTAATTTTCATTTTTGGGTGAATTTTTCTTTTAATACATTTGCACAAGTTTACAAAGAAGTGTGCTATTGAATAAAATGTTAACTGCATAATGCATACAGTTTCAAATGGCATTAAAAAAAAAACGTAGTGGCCTGTATTTAATATATAATACTCGGTATGCAGTAAGCCAGCACTTCATTCCGAACATAGCCAAGGGTTTTCATTTGAATGGCTACAACAGGCACAGTTTAAATGTGCATGCCAGAGTCATGCTGGAGGAATGCATGAACAATCCGCACAACAGGGCCTTGCGTTAATTTGCGGGAGCTTGCCGAAATGGCAGGGGCGTCACTCTCAAGGTCTGTGGAAGATGCCGCATGCATTTGTGTTGAAGGGTTGAGAGGGCCCTCTTGCCCCTGTGACATGAACAGGATGTAGCATGTGTTGCTCTCCCTGTGGAACATCCCCTTGGGAAATTTGGATAGGCTTTGTAGTGAAAACAAGTCAAGCTTTTCTCCATTTAGAGAGAAAGACACAACCCACAGAAAATAACATGAACCAACCATCTGACTTGCGCATTGAGAGAAACATGGTTTATGTAACCTTTACCTTTTCCAATAAGATCTTCGCTCCAAAGGCATCATGAAAAAAAATCACCATGTCTTATAATAAAAAGGCTCATGACACTCATGCGTTGCCATAGTAAAGTCTTGTATCAACCATTACAAATACTTGTGGTGGTGAAGCTAAAGTAACTCTAACCCCTATTTAAGAGGATATTTAGTCTTTGCAGAACACACACCGCAACACAGAGCACACACACTGCCAAGAGAGCGACTACTTCAGGGTTTTGATGTCGCTGTTTACCAAGCTCATGGTGGTCAGTATTATCGAACAAGCACAAAAATAAAGCTTTAAGTAAATGGATTTACAGTACTATGGACCAGACATGACTTCTAAAAATACAGAAATCCCTATTTCAAGCAAGAAAAAAATAAGCACTGCTTTTTTAGAATATTAGTAACTATCAACAAATTAAAACGTGTTAAATTAAACTCTGCACTTACATTTTTGAGTAAAAAATAATAGGAAATGTATGCGCAAAATTAGAAATTTTAAATTAAAATGTGTTTAAATTAAATAGTTAAATAATTTCCGTAGATGCCATGCCACTTTATGTAATGTACCTTTAGTTGAATATTATGTAATATATTATATAACAATTTTTTTAATTCACATTATAAAATCACACATCCCTCAGCAGACAGTTGTCGTACAGCTGAAGTCTCCATGCCAACGAACAAACAAAACCAGCTCAGGCATATCAGTGAGAGTGAGACAGGCCGCAAGCTAACACCACACTTCTGTGTAACCAGAGAACAAGACGTTCCCAAGAATTAGCGAAACACTGGCCAGTCCGAAAGGGAAAAATATTATGGTTTCCAGCAAAGCTTTCTAACAAACACAACTGCTGACAACGATAGATAAGAGCAGAATGAATACAAAATAAAAGCTTTTGAAAATGACAACATATTTAAGATTCTGTCAGAGGTTATTCACGGCCTCTCGGTTTTAGTTAAAACAAAAGATCATCGGCTTTGGCTTGTGTGTACGCGTGTGTGGACAGAATCGGGGGAGGAGGATTTTCATGGAGTTTGAAGTTTAACTGGTGGATTGTTTTACGGCCCCCCTGCACGGGTCAGTGCAAGAGCGACTGGCCTCCCACTAAACACAAAGCCACACCAAAGATACGAGATGGAAATCAGGCAGTCAAAATGGTGAACTGACAGGTGGAGGACTGTGGTCATGTTGAGATGGTAAATTTAGATTTTTTTGCAAAACTTGCATTCATTACTCCAAAAAAATAAGTAGTTGACATACAATATTTTAGCAACGTTTACGTCCTGTCATGCATCTTAAATCTACTTCATCTAAAACCATTTTAAACATCATTTTGAAATTTTGCACACATACTTGTATACTTGTACATATTCGCCACATCGCAGTACTCAACATTTCAAAAAAGCGACTAAACGGGCTCTGTAATATAAATTTAACCAATTAATGGAATTTAGATATGAATACACACTTGTGAATATTTAGACTGCAAAACTACTTTAAATGAATAAGCATGCATAAGCAATACTAAAAATATTCCTAAAATATATAAACATGTATCAGTTATTGGCTATAATTTAAAAATAAAATTGTCTGTTTTGTATCAATTGTAAAAAGCAAGACATATAGACATAACAATGGTCTGCCAACTAAATATTGAAAATACTAAATATGGAAAGAACAAAGTCTGGATAAATTGCCAGATTTTAGTCAGATTTTTGTGGTACAAATATGAAAACTTCAAAAACCTGGCAAACACTAGTGAACAAGCAGCTAGTATATCCTGCAAACTCTTGATATCCAAATTTTAAAAAATATACCAAATTCAATCAGCTGCTCAAAGCAGCAGCCAAACATCCTAAGAAAGCTATTAGTATAACTCAGATGATTGTCCCTCCTGCAGCTTGAAGCAAAAGTTGAACTTTTCCATTCCCTGTAGAGGTTAGACTCAGTGACTGTTTAACCATCATCCATCTTTAAACAGTGAAAGCCAAAGCTCAGACTAAGGGCATGCTTCCACCTCTCCAAGGGAAGCTCTCATTAGCTTGATATATAGCGGGCCTGACAAACTCTTTCTATCTGAACACATTCAACCATCACTGCTAGCAACTGGCTTTTGACATCCTCCATTCCAGCATGAGATTTCACTTAGCAGCCGCTGATTCTGACAAACAAGACAAATTTTAAAAAAATAAGTTTACCATGGATTCACAGAAAATGTCAGTGCCACTCATATATCTTTAACTTTTGTGGACTTCAATGATTGTGAGGAAGTAAACAACTAAGAAATTTCAGTTGTATCACAGTGAGTTGAAACAGAAAGGTGGGACCTTTGTACGATGAGAAAGGGCCTTTGTGTAGCAACTATCAGCCAATTAAAAGCCAACAATGCTTTTTACCAACTCCACGAGGTGAACGTTTAGAGATGGGGCTTAGTACGCCATTGTTAGTAAACAGGCCCTGTCTAAACGCACAATAACGCCCCACCAGCACCACCCAAAACTCTCTGGGTCAATGAACTTCACTAATACGCAAGCCTCAACATGCAAAAACAGAACTCACACTGAACTTACAGTTAATTCTATTACCATCACTCATAAAGACTGTACCATAATTTAATTGACTTAATAGCAGACTAACTAAAACGCTGAGTTGCGTGCGTTTAAAAATTTCCCAGTGAAGGTCCACCATGCTGCATGTTTGTATGCAATCTGGCTACTTTTAAGGACAGAGCTGCAAACAATTATATCGAACTACCGCAGCATTCTTGTCTGGTGTTCGTGGCTTTTCAAGAGAGCATTCCACTGCTTCCTGCTAGTTTCTCACTGGTGTCTACATTAAGACGAGAACATTCCCTAGATAGAAGAGTACAATGTCAAGATCCTGAGGGAAGGCAAATGTGACATCTGCTGAAATAGCATCAGCATTAGAAGAGATCTTAAAGGAAAAGACTGGTTTGTTTTTTTTTATTAAGAAAAATGAATGTGGACTTCAAAAAAGATGCAACAGCACAATAAGAGAATCATAACAGGGTCCCCTGTGCGAGTCATCCATTATAATTTAAGGCTTCTTAAAGGAGTCATAGAATGCTATTTTAAAAATCATTATTTTGTGTATTTTGTGTAACAGAATATGTTGACATGCTTTAACGTTCAAAAAATATTATTTTTCAAATACTGTACATTATGGTAACTCCTCTCTCAAATGTGTCTCTACAAAGCCCTTCCTTCCGACATGTGCTGTCTGCTCTGATTGGCCAGCTAACACAGTGCATTGTGATTGGCTGAACACCACAAGCACCTGTCGGAAATTAACACCCCTGCCATAATTGTGAGCTTTAGCTTTCAATGTAAATATAAAGACAGTTAATAATGTCCTTAGTTTTACCATCAGTTTAAGCTGATGGTAAAAGGAGAACAAATCCGAACATCTGGGTTGTTGTTCTAAGTAATCTTAATGATTCCTAACAGAAGGTCAAATAAAGTGCTTTTGCTTTTGTACAGAAACCCACATCTTCTCCCTGACATGTCAGCATCAACACTACTGTGTTACCGAAACCACGCCTTTTTTCTTTGTGGGGGGGGGGTTCTCTAGATAGAACAAATCCTTTTAAGGGAGTCTTTGAGCTTTGTAACTCTGCAGATCTTATACATGCACAAACAGCTACATAACACATTAATGGAAAGTTCTGTGGTTATCTTCGCTTCCACTGAGATGTAAAATGCCGCAGCAGGACTGAGCAGGAGAATCAATCTGATTTGTGAACCCATTCATTGAACAGATCAGAGTCAAACAAATAATTCTCTAATAATCTTGTGAGCAGCTACGGCTGATGTCAAGATTTTCTGTAAATAAAGATGAGAAATTCAGTAGACTAATCATCTGGATCACTTTCATTACTCATTGAGTTGTGCTTCAGTTCACACCTACTGTATCTGCATGGAAAAGAGCAGCCAACAGAGTCTTTGGAAACTCTTCTTCTATGAAAGAATAAAGGAAAATCATACAGGTTTGTAATGACGTGAAATGACAAGCTTAATTTTGGTGAGCTATACCTTCAAGGTTAATAAAAAAGTCACATATTGAGAATTTAAGAGAATTTTAAAGACATGGGAAACTATCCTCACCACTGGTGGGAATTTCAAACTTAATGACAAGTTGAAAAATTCCTTATTTATTAGTAGCAGACATTCATTGGTCATCTTCCGTTATCTTTAGAGCTCAACCAGACAGACTCCATTCAAGGCCGCAGAAAGCTTCATTTGACAAACCTCTGACAGGATGATTCCACAAGGGGGATGTGACCCACAGAAGATCCCGGACAGGCAGTTAAAATGCAAAACTAAGCCGTGCCTTCCGCTTCCTTGTCATACCCAGAGGAAGACAAAGTGCAGAGGTCTGTTTTATCAATCTAACCTGACTAAATTCATTGAATCAATGCTTCAATCATTGGTTTCCCATACAGCTTAATATGCATTTTGTGACCTAAAAACACTAGAATGGGTTTACACATCCAGAACAAGCTACAGGGTCCTGCATTAACAAATATTTCTATTTTTCTAACTAATTCTTGAAGTGACTCATCTGAATTTCAAGGTATGATGATGGGTCATACAACTCTGTTGACATCAAGGTAATATTTACAAAGTAATATCAAGCTAAGCTAAGCAAAGTCCACCTTACGTCAATATTTGTCATTTGATTATTATAGAGGCACATTTCTAAATATGCTGCATTATGCAACGTGCAGGTGTCCTGTTTTCATAAAAAAAAAAAAAAACAGTGCTGCATTTAGCAAAAGCATTGTAAAATGGTTTCTACAATCTACTGTTTGAAATCCAGTGTGATGTAGGTTATGTCAAAACCCAAAAGTGACATTTGCACAATTTTGGATTGTAGACTTCATGGAAGTGCTGCAATTCCCTCACCCAAAATGGTTGCAAAACAGAATAAGAATTTCATTTTAAGTGTTTTCACAATAAAGCATAACCCCTTTTATAGTCTGAATGCAGCCCAGAATCCTAAATTCTAATATTTGAACATCTAGAGATGAAAAACTGAAGTTTCATACATGTACAGCATGGCAGACCGATCAAAGGACATTTGAATGAATATTTTGGCTTCCCAGGAGGAAGTGGTCTGCTCCATTGTAAGTCAAGAGGACCATAAAACAAGGCTTATTAAAGGCAATTTTCAACACATATTCGGCAAGATAAAGAAGATAAAATCTTCCCAGATCCAAACCCACGCCCAAAGACTAAATATAGTCATATTACGGTAAGAATTCTCTGCTGAGCACATTCCAGTCAGCTGAGGACAATGTTGAAAATCTTGGGGAGATTAAGCCAGTGGATGAAAAAGAAAAAAAAAAGTTCAATCTTTTCTTCATTAAAATACTTCAGACTCAAACATGGACATTTTGACTGATTACAATGAACAAAGAGAACCAGTAATAAATGGCCACTCACTCAACGCTTGTTTCAAAGACAAAAAAAAGGCAATACAGTCTTATTTCTTATCCAGAATCCGAACCTTGATGTCAGATGCTACATGAATAACCAGCTAAAAAGGCCTTCTGTTCTATTTAACAAGTTTATCATCTACAATGAACATTTTACTTGATAATGAAAAAAAGAAAAGACGTAGATTTTCGTACCACCATTGCGATAACCATAAACGGTCCCAGTAGGCACTGACTTTCAAATCTGCGATAATCTCTCCAGCCACCATAACTGACTGTATAAATGATCCAGAAAGTAGCGGGAACGGCAGCAACAGCCTGCAAAGTGCTCGAGTCCTCACAGGAAACCAGCCAGACGCACATCACCATTAAAACTGCAGATGTGTGCTCTTACAAAGAGGTGTATGTTTGCATGAAGAACACAAGGCCCTGCCTGCACAAGAGGTTACCGACGGTCATATCCAGCCGCACAGCTGATGACCCAGTTTCAATGTAGACACCTGAGGCCTATTGTTCCAATGCATATCGCTGGCTGTCAACAACTAACAGAGGGAATGAAGCACAGCTGAGATATTTATACAGCACTGGATTGGTCAATGGGAAACCCTACACTGAGCACCATTTCAATGGAATTTAAAAGAAATTACTCTTCAGAACTTCATTAAAAAATTTGCATTTGCAACAAACCATGATGCAGTTCAAGTTTCTACAAAAGACTAGAGCATATCAAACTTTTTTTTTTTTTTTTCAAATATATTTTTACTTGCATTAACTTGAACTCAATTAAATTAAATAGAGTTAAATGTTGGTAAGGTCTATGAAGGACTGCATTACCTATTACAGTAGACTATAATATACTTCTAGATTGTTAATATCACATATGTAACCACATTATCACCAATATAAAGTTGGCAGTACTGCAAATCTCTAATGCTTGATTGCTTGTATTGTTGCTTAATGTAAATATATCATTGGTCCACTCTAATGATAAGTTGGCACTATAAGGCAGGAATATATTAACATATAATATTTTCTGGACAGTTGCTATGGAACAATGTATATTTTGAAAGTAGTATTATGATATACAAATACATTAAACTTCACATTTTCTATAGCTTATTGTTATTTGACAAGGTGACACTACAGAAAGAAAACGTTTCAAAGTCAGAGGAAGTTAAATTTAAATTTGTTATTAGACAAAGACTTTTTATTAGTGATGTCAAACGATTAATTGTGATTAATTGCATCCCAAATAAAAATTTGGCCAATAATACAATTTATTCTTTTATTAAATTTTATTTTGCAACCTCACATTCCAGATTGTCAAACAGTTGTATCTCAGCCAAATATTGTCCTATCCTAACAAACCATACATTAATGGAAAGCTCATTATTTAGAAAACATTTTTTTGGTCCAGGGTCACATACATATATATATATATATATATATATACACATACACACAGGCTAAATATTTTGAAAATATTTACATATATTTACATGCATATATGTATATTCTGGTAATTTGCATTATTTATAAATATATTTAATATATAAACATCCTATTTTTCTTAAATATATGCATGCGTGTGTGTGTACTTATATACATAAATATACACAGTACACACACATATATTATAAAAACAAACTTATTTTGAATGAGAATAATAGCGATTAATCATTTAACAGCTCTACATTTTATTGATAATAATGTGTACTGAGGAATTATGCAAAGTAAGCCTAGGAATATATACTATGAAAGCAAATAAGCTAAATTTTAAGTTTAAGTTGACTCAGTGTGTGTGTCTGGTTCTAGCAAGTAACCCAATTCTGCAAAACTGAACGTGCATTGACAACCTTAGGGTAGATAAGAGATAAAAGATATGACGTCACACAGAAAGTGGAGAGTCAGGTCACTTGGCAGGTGTACAGCAACAAAGAGAGGAGCCTCTCTATTAGACCTGAAAGCACTTACACAACTGCCGTCTCAGAGGAAACACGGTGCACTTCCTGCACATGTCAGGAGTCCTCAGATTTACACTAATGAGGCACTTTCAATCTTTGGTTACAGCTGACAGACCAACTAGTTTTTCTTTTTCTGAGAAATTATATAATGCCTTTACTGTAGAGCAACAACAAGTCTCTTGTTTAGATTCTTTCAGGCACAGTGAACTGTGGCAAGGACTTTACTAGAAACGTCACTTCACAAGTGTCTTTCTAAAGCAAAATTTTAATCCTGTTACATTTGTGGAGTCAAAAACCAAATCTTAATATTTTGTTTAATACACATAAAAAGCATTGCATGGCAAAATTTGGGGGCCAACAGGAGGCAAAACACTTTTCTACAGCGCTGCAAAAGAATCTGGACAAAACACTTTCTAAAATGTGAGTGTTTCTTTCCATAAACAAACTACTAGAACATACTTCTGCTGACTGCTAAAACCAATCAATCAAACTGACTGTGTTCTTCATTGTTCAAAACTGAAACAGCGTGCTGTACATGCAATTCAGGAGTAACAAGCAGCTCTTCCTTGAGCAACAACTAAATATCTGGCATTTCGGGGCAATCGACAGATGTTCATGAGAACAGTCTTGTTGTTTGAAAGCTACTTCTGACCAGTTGAATCTAAAAGGCTGGAGTTTCCTCAAGTATGTGCTGAATCAGAGAACATGGCCGCAGTTTCTGTCTGCCTGGCTGCTTTTATTAAAAAAAGCAAGAGGCCCGGGAGACTCATGTGATATCCGTCGCTGACGGAGACACTCAGTAAAACTGGAAAAGCACTTCTAGAGTCTCCAAGTGCTCAAAAACTGAGAATTAACTGAAAGAGTAAGCCGACGATACTGGAAAAGGCCAGGTTTATATTCGATTTCTATTGATTCCACATCAGCACAATCCTTTGCATGTCTGGAAAACATTGAAACCTACGGCCTCCATTGGGAGAACTGGACTTCCTGGGATCTGTGTAACCATGGAGCTCTTTGATTACTACAAGGTGGAGAATAAGACTCTTTTGACCTGTTTCTCCAAATACAACTCGGGGAAACCGCACTGTGTCACAGAGTACAGATCATCCCTTATTTGCCTAGATGCAGCTTTTTGCCTTGGTCTTAAGTAGTGTTCAAAGTTCAATACAAATTAAAATATCACTCTAAAAGACTGGCTATACATTTAAATACTTAAGTGTGATTTTTGTATACTGGTTTCAAAATGCATTATGCCTACGTTTTGGGGATTTACTGTTCATAATATGGTGTGTTTTAATATTTTACTGCCTGACTTTAAAAACCTCTTTTTTTTTTTTTTTAAATTAACACCTAAAAGGTAAGGGCTGAAACTTTTTTCTATGGTGTTCGACATCAAAATGCCAGAGGCTAGATGCTGTAGATGGAGATTAACTTGTACTGAACATGTATTATTCCTTCACAAGATCGTTCAAAGATTTAGGGTCAATGGGTTTTTAAGTAATTAATACTTTTACTAAGCAAGGATGCATTTAACAGATCCAAAGTGAATTCACCAAAGAATCAAGAAATACAGCACAACCATTTTCACCATAAATAATAATAAGTGGTTCTTGCACACCAAATCAGCATATTAGTATAATTTCGGGAAGGATCATGTGACACTGAAAGCTGGATGTACAATCTACAGTTTTTACTGTTTATTCAAATAAACAATGCCTTGGTGAGCATACTTCCTTCAAAATCAAACGCACACAAAAGTACACTAAAAATTTGAACGGAGTACATAGCATAAGCAGCTGCAACAACATACAAGTGCAGATATTGTATGTCATTCCATAGGCCACTGCTGACTAGAGGGCAAAGTACAGTAAGAGCTGCTAGAGGCTCTTAAAATATTCAGTTCTTATATGAAGATTCTGAAAGGGAGTAAAAATTAACTTCATATCCTGCCATGCACATAGCAGACAAATGAGCCAAGTTGAAACCATGCTGTAAAACTAAGCTAATCATGCCTTTTTTGGTCAACGATGACCACCAACATAGATTAGAGTATAAGTGATACTGTGGTGCAATCTTTCCTAAATGATCAATCCCCCAAGAATTCTAATCAGTCAACTCTGTACTGATCTCGACAGAAAGCATCTACCAGAAAGAAGCTAAAACGGCCTTCTCTGTAATGAGATACAGATGAACCCTCTTGGATTTCTTCTGGCAGTGGTTTCGTCTCCAAAATTGCTAGTGGACACTTTCACTGTTTGACAACTGCATTTCGAGAAAGGCACAGGCCCGGAATTTGGATCAACAATAAAAACTTGAACTTCCATTATCAGCCATTATTATTTCTGTATTCCAGTTTTCATGTGTGGTTCATTAATATGGTAAATACCATGAGAGTACTGAGGAAATTAAAAAATCTGCAAGGGTATTAGATTTTAGATCTGGCCAGCGAAAGCAAGATTTCCATAAGCAATTCCAAAAAGCTGCAAAAGCACAACATACAGAAACCTTTAAATCGGTTTAAATTTAAAGGCTAAATGAAAATAATAAAACAAAACAACTATCATGGATAGTTAGGATAGCAAATAAATTAGCTTGTATTTCATGTTAATATAAAAAAACTCAAATGTTAAGGATTTTTGTTAACTTTTGTTCAACAATATATGTTAGCATTTGATGCACAACAATACAAGTTCTGAAAAAAAAAACTAATTGAGAACCACTGTTTCAATAAATAATAGATGCCAGGAACGACAGACAACCAAATACAAAACACACCCTGGGAATTCCACAGATTCTAGACAAAAGAACAACAATCTAGGACTGTGGAGTCTGGGGAACACACAAAAAAGCATATTTCAAAAAACAAAATGCAAGGCACCATCTAATGTTTACTAACAGTCAACTCTGTCTTTGTCTTTGATTCTGCCATTTTCACAGGCTATGGTTTCCTTCAAACACAGATACAACTAATGACATAGATAGTGAAGTCATGTAATCTGACAAGATAAATTCTTTACATTTTAAGCTTTGTAGAGGAAAGGCTCAGGTGAAATGTAAACACTTTCTATATCAGGTCTCCGAATGATAAGAATAACAGCGGGGGGTTCAAACCTGGCTATTGATACAAACATTCTGCTTAGGTGAGTTCAGAGTTCAGACACCTGTCAAAAGCGCATAATCCAAACAGTTTTAACTTTATTTATCGTTTCAGTCTAATTATAAAACATCTTTCTTTCAAGATCAGAAATGAGACAAAATAAGGTAACCTAATAAATGAAAAACAAAACAAAAATACAAAAAAAAAAGTTTTAAACATGGAATTGAACGATTGTAATAAACATAGAAATATAAAAACATATCAATTAAACTAAGCATTGCAATTAAATTATAAATGCCCCTGTTTGAAAGCTGATCTGTGTGTTATTTTGGAACATGATCGTTTTGTAGTTGTTCTGAAAGAACCAGCTGGTCATACCATCTTAAGATGGTCAAGCTAGTTTTTGAGACATGGTAGTTGGTAGACTAGACAATAACTGAATGCAGTGCAATGTTTTGATTAACAAAATACATTTTATATAGTGTGACCAAATTTAAAATGTTGACTATTTACTGCCATAAGAAGACTAAACAATATACTGTCTCATACAAATATAAACACAAAATTATTTATAATTGGATTTACAACAATTATTATATTACATACAATTATCTTTGTTAGACATATACACCTTTTCCCTTAATTATTACGAATAAAAGTGTTGTAAATATGACATGCCTGATCCAGAGACCAGCTCGGATCACTGCTAACCATCTCCCATGTTTCACAGTTTTGTGTGGACCTACCAGCAGGGGTTAATATCTCTTTGCACTTAAGAAGTTATTACGACTCAAATAAAACATCTAAAACTGAAATAATCTGCACCCAAAGCAGAAATCCTCACACCAGGTGTGCCGGTAACATCACACTACATTGACTTCACAACAAGTCTCTCTTACCTCGAATGCTGCAGTGCTCAAAGCGTGCTTCTCTCGTTCACTCTCATTCCCTTTAAACGCTCACAAAACACCATCCAACATTGTCTCCTGGGGACTGTTTGGCTGGTTACCGCAAACACGCCGAGCTGCCCTTCTATTCCAATGAACGTCGCGAGACAAACTACTTTGTTACAATGTCGCGCTGCGGCGTTTGACTGGAGTAAAAGCGTTCTAAAATGTATCTAAACACACCCCTTGTTACAATTTTGGAACTTTTATTCTGCGCTGCGGGTTTTGACGAATGTAAAACGGTCTCAGAATGGAGAGACACAAATCACTTGTTACACTGTAGCAACTTCTATTCTTCTAGTCCGCATGTCTCATAGGGCGGGACCAGCAGTTTGTTGGAGCAGTGAGGTGTCTCTCTTACAAACCCTGGCCCTGTCGCATGCTTGACCGTTTATTCATTCAACGAGCTTGAATAGGACATTTGTTTCAACTAATTTCTCGCTCTTGAACGAGATGTGAACGTGCTTTAATACTGATATTACTGGGCGTTATTCAAATTATATGACGATAGTTATGTTTTATGCTGTAATGTAGATCTATGTAATTTGAAGCTTTTATTTGTTTGATTAATGGATGTTTTTAAGCGATGACTGTCTAAGAAGCTATGCTGCCAGTAAGAGTTCTGTCTAAGGTTTCATATTGAAACATATCCAATGCCCAATGAAAAGTTATAAAATGAATATGACTGACCTCGTGTGGACAGTCTAAATATTACAACTATCAATTCTAAATCTATATCTGTTCGTCAGTCCGTCAGTGTTTATATGTATTTCTATGTCTGTCTGTATTTCTGTCTATCTATCTATTTATTTATCTATCTAATTTCAGTGTATAAGTATTCTTTTTAGTTGTATAGATCCACTAATTCCCTTCTCTATCTGTCCACTTATTTGCTTTCAGTGCTGCAGCCAAGATGAAAGATGAAGAAAAGGCTCAATAGTCTCCTCTGGTTTCACTGCTACCACGTGTCTGTTGTCTATCAAGGGCTGTGGTGCTTTCTTTGGGATTTGAATGAATCAAGACTCCTTCTTTCTTTCTCTTACTCTCTTTATCTCTCTCTCTCTCTAGGGTTTGTCTCGGGTTAAATAAATAAGAGCGCACGAGGAACGCTGGCTCCGGTTCCTGTCATGCTGGGCTGCTCCAGAACACACTGATCTCGGCAACTTGCTGCCCAGCACAGACTCACAATATGACATGTTTGTGAACTTCTGGTGTTGGCAAGATGGTGGAAAAACAATTTTTCAGAATTCATCTTAATTTAGAATTTCAGCTAAAATGATTATATATTGTATATATATAATTTTTGAGATGCATTTATAAATGTATAGATGGTAGTTATAACTGTTTACTAAATTGAGCAAATAAAGAAGGCAAATATTCCACATAAAAAGCTAAATTATGATCAATTATAATGTTCAGAAGTCAGATGTTTCTTAATATTTGTCGTCCTTATGGAAACACTTTTTGGGGGGGGTAACCGAAACCGTGGCAATCGACACCACTGCCTCCATCAGCAGTTATCAGTTATGAATTGTAGTGAAAATGAAATCTGAGGACTTCAGTATTCGGGAATATTACTGTAGGCTAATTCTAAAGTTTTGTATATTGTAAGGTACTATTTCTTTGAGAAAATAAAAATAAATATTGTCTACCTGTTAATTTATTTGGTGAGCAGCCTTGTAAAATATAGTGTTAAATTGTCATTTTTCATCCACTGAAATCGTAACAGTGCAACATTTAAGCTTGATCAGTTCTACAAGGGAGTAATGGGAGGACAAATGATTCTCCCAAAAGGCAATGCGATTCTGCAGATAAGCTTTGTTAAGCAGAAAAAGTGTTTACAATTCTTTTTTTGTTGTTGTTGTCTCAGAATAACGCTGATACAAGACGTATAAGCCATAATGTTAAAAAGGACGAGAAAATGTATAAATTATTCATAGTTGTTCTCCATTGTTCTAATTTCCATGGCTTTGAACACAATTTCATATTTCTCAAGTGGATTCATTAGTTTAATAAGGTTTGGGAGACCTGTCCCAAATGTAGCTATAACAACGTGGGGGGAAGGCGCCTCTGTATTATTTTATCAAACCAGTAGAGGACGATATTTACCTCAGAATATGATAGTCTGTTTTAATGTAAGTCTTTCCTGCCCACACATCTCCCGAAATGATCTGTTTTGTTTGTTAGAAAAATATTACATTATTTATGCTACATATATTCTTAGAATAGAAGTAGTAGTAGGCTAGTACAAAAGTCGTTTAACACTGCCTTTCAAAACAATGTAGGCTACTTTTTATATTGATCGTGTTAACGTAAAAATACTGCAATATAGTTTTCCCCCCCTAAAGACACGTAAATTTACAAATATGCTTAATTTATTTACATGATTTATTTATTTAACATAAGCATTTTATATGATAAATGCTAGGCAAAGCTTGTGTACTGTCTGTCACATCAATATTGTTGACTTCTTTAGCTGTTAGCAGCAGTCTGCGCCTTCACTGTTCAGAAAGGATTTTACTCAGGCAATTGTGATTTACCCTTTAAATGATCATTTAAAACATCTGCCTCCAGAGCGTCTGCAGCGGCGATGACAGACCATCAATCCGGTCCCCGGGGTGGGGAAGCGTTACATATGCATTTGTTTGTCTATAAAATGTTAATATGTGCATGCAGGCTACGTTATTTAACGTGTTTTTACACCATGAATAAAGCAAAAGTAACCATTTTGAGTTATGAATGCTGTAAAGTGGGCCCTAGAATCTGGATTTGTATTGTGTGTGTGTGTGTGTGTGTGTATCATTGCAGGGGCTGACAAGATGTATGTGCACTGCTGTAAGCATGGGAAAAGGCCTCTGTCTGATTAGCATTCAGTCCTTGCACAGACTGCATCAAGGAACTCCACGACCAGACCCCTCCTCTCTGCTTCACTTTCTCACTCTCTCCCCCCTGTTTCTGCATCATTCTGTTGAACCAGAACCCCTCAATACAAAACAAAAGGAACACCTTGTGTGATAAAGATTTCGGCAACAGGTAATTTTTTAAAAGAGTTTTCATCTTTTATATTTTCTAAGTTGCCAGAGCAAGTCACTAGTGCAAAGAGATTCAGACAACAAAGGGAGAACAAATCAATATGCATGAAGAAATTTTAGATGTTTTGAGTTTCATTTAAAAATATTTAAATAATATTAGTTAAAGTTCTTTGGCATCCAAGTTGTTTTTTCCATGAAATTAGTCTGAACACACCTGTGGCTTGACTTCAGGGTTAATTTTTTAATGCATTTGATTATACAAACTACATGAGTGTGTTTTGAAGTTTTTTTTATGTTTTTTTTTATTTATACATTTTCTTATGTTCACCAAATTTGCATTTATGTGATCAAAAATAGAGTAAAAACTGTTATATTGTAAAATATTATTATATGTTCTTTATTTTAATATATTTTCAAATACAATTAATTCCTGTAATGGCAGTGCAGATTTTCAATGTCACATGATCCTTCAGAGATTAATCTAATATGCTGATTTGCCTAAAAATAATAATGCTGCATTTTTGTCTTTCATAAATAAAAATAAAAATGTAATAAAAATTTCAATAGAACAGCATTTGTTTGAAATAAAAATCTACAAAACAAACAAATCTACAAATATTATAAATAATATAAATTTTATATATATATATATATAATTGTTATTATTTTTTTAAATATTCTTTTAAATATTTACTTGTATATTTATATTTTATGTATTTTTATTTCTGTTAAAATATTTAACATATGAACAACATAAACAACATATTTCATATATATATATACATAATATTTTAAAATTTTTTGGATGTTATTAATCACAATTAATGGTTTAATAGCACATTTGTAACATCATAAATGTATTTACGGTTACTTTTGCAATTTAATGCGTCCTTCCTGAATAAATGTACCCCCCCCCCAAAAAAACTTTTAAATTATACTGTGTATATATAATATAATGTGTGCATGAGAAAAAAATAAACAATAAGCAGAAATACTGTATTTCATACTAAAATCTTATCAATTTAAAAATCTGTTTCATTTTCCTGAGGCCTAACTTTTAAAGAAAAATGTGGACTTCTACAGAATTCTACAGTCTTTGGTTTGAAATGTCTGCATGATTATCTACTTTTAGAATTTTTTATAATTTATTGCATTATTTTTGCCTTTGTGTCAGATGTGTCATTGTATATAAGGCCATTGGAAGACAGCTAAATAAAGACCGTTCAAGTGACCCTCCCAGGTAACCAGGTAAGCCCGGATCAGTTTCATACATCATCAACACCTTTCCAATCTGAGTCACAGTCACTCGGCCAGCCAATCGCTCAAAGAGATGAGCTTGACCTTTCTGCAAGGGGCTCCAACTGAGACACCAAAGGCAGAAGTGATACAAGTGTTGAGAGTTGGCTAAATGTCAGAGCTCTCATTAGCAGAATTTACCAGACTTACCAGACAGGTTAAATCTTTCCAAAGTGATGTCTACAATTACCACTAATGAATGTGAACAAACAGCGGAAACCATTAGCTGCAACAATGCTAAAACCGAGTTTTAGACAAACTGGACATATGGTCAACATAATGACTGTATTGTGAATAAAAGTCATGTGGGCGTGTATGAAGACGTTGTTTTGACTACAAGTAACATTTGTGGATTTTAAGCCAAATGTAAATTTAATTGTGTTGTTTAAACAAGTACTTAGTAAGTATTTCATCTCACTATGCTGAATGCTCACTGAAGTATATGATAATTGGACATCCAGAAAGACGTGCTTATCTGCTGCTTGCTTCGAGAGAGCAAAGGCGGCCGAGACATCACCTCTGTGGTTTGTTTATTCAGCAGCCCAGCCTCTATTCAGTTGTTTGAAAAGATAATCCACCCCCACATGCAGACCGGGTGCACCTGGCCTCTCTGTGGGTTGCCAGGTACTATTTGTGTTTTCGATAAATTCTGCATTTAAAGAGTAGCAGGGTTGGTGATACTGATAGCAGTATAAGCATTTTTTAAAAGTAAGATATCATGTAAGTTAAACAAACAAACAACAAAACAAACATCTATCTATCTGTCTATCTATCTATCTATCTATCTATCTATCCGTCTGTTTGTGAAATTTATGACATTTATAAAATAAATGCTTTTATTCAGAAAGGATGCATTAAATTGATCAAAAGTGACAATAAAGATATTTAGAATGTTATAAAGTATTTATATTTCAAATAAATGCTGCTCTTTTTGTTCATCAAAGAATCTGGAAAAACAAAATGTATCAAAGTCTCCACAAAATGATTAAGCAGCACAACTGTGTTGTAATCAACATATTAGTATGATTTCTGAAAGTTTGTGTAACACTGAAGGCTGGAGTAATGATGGTAAAAAAATATATTTTGATCACAGGAATAGATTACATTTTAAAATATATTAAAATCTAAAATTGTTCTCCTAAATGTTTGCCATATTTCACAATATTACTGTTTTACTAGCTATGTATGATTAAAAAAAAGCATAAATAAACACTACACATTATGTAAACAAAAACCTTTATTTTGTATGTGATTAATCATTTGACAACATCTGACATTGGTAAATGTTTTTTAAACACATTTTTATTGCAATGCTGTCAAATGATTAATCACATACAAAATAAAAGTTTTTGTTTACATAATGTGTAGTGTTTATTTATTATGTATATATAAATACACATGCATGTATATAGTTCAGATATAAATTATGAATGTAAATATAGACATATACATAATATAGAATATTTGAAAATATATACTGTATGTGTTTGCATATACATAATACATATACACAGAACACACACACATAATATGTAAACAAAAACTTTTATTTTGTATGCAATTAATCACTTCACAGCACTAATTTTGACACATTACAAGTAAACACTGTACATTTTACATTTGTATATGTGCTTAAAGTACATTTTGCCAACTTTTAGGTGTAAACTTGCACATAAAAGCCACAAAACACCAGTTCTGATTTCAAGGAGACATCAGAAAACTGTGTCGGACAGCTCTGGGAAGTAATTGTCAGCAGAAATTTGATGACAAGCTGTGAATCCATCAATACGGAATTATGAGAGCAACATTTGATATGCTGTCCTATATTTCAGATTATATTTCCTTCCCATTATTCAGCCAGATTACTAATTTTAAACCCACATGAAAGAAATATTTCATAGAAAAATCTATGGCTAAAGACCCAATCTAATCTACATTACTTTATATTACTTACATTACTTTCCCCACCTGTAAGTCGCTTTGGATAAAAGCGTCTGCTAAATGAATAAATGTAAATGTAAATGTAAATGTATATGTTTGACTTCATTATGAATTGTTCTATTAAGAAACTGTATTGACTAAAAAGGTCCCTCGCTGCAGTGAATCTCAGCATCATGTGCAATATATCACTAGTTTTTATTGGTGGATTGTCCAGAGTAGATGAGAGCTTCGGCAAAGCGCTTACTGCTAGTGCCATTCTAATTTATATCACATGGGGGACTGGGGGGTCTCCTCCTAGTCCTTTTTAGACTTTAATGATGATCTACTCCAGAGTTCACTGACAACTGGTTCTGTTTGATTAATGTAGAGGCTTTTCTACTAATCTGTCGATGAGGGTTCCCAAACGTCGATCCTAACTCAAGACATCAAATATCAGCTACAGAAATCCCAGTTCTTATTCAGAGAGGGCTGGACTTTAATTTGAGTGATGCGGGCATCAGCCAATCACTGGCTTTCTAAGGCAGAGCTGATGGAAGTTGTAATCAGCATCTGGGGTTTCACGTTTATTGGGAAATTAAGTGCCGTAGACTGATTTGCACGTCCCAGAAAATCTAATTCTAGTTAAACGCTAGCCAGCGCTTCGCAGAATATACTGCATTCGGTCAATCCATAGCCCATCATTCCTAAGTGATGGACAAGGAATGTTGTTTCTGAGCCAGAAGAGTACTTAAGCAGTGTGGAAATATAAGCATGATGATTCTGCACTATACCGAGCCTGTCTGAGTGTTTCATCTAAGTAGCTGTCTCAAAAATTAAACGTTTGCACCAAATAATAATTCTGTGGTGCTGCGAGGAAAATTTGCTTTGCTTTGGGTCTTAGAATGAATATTAGGTGTTTATCAGTTCATTTTGCTTATATGTTACTCACCAGTAAGTTGCACAATATATTGCTACCAGTAGCAATCTGGTCTCATAAAAATATGTACCTCTGTGCACGTTTTGTGTAGAACCATTTTTACATACCTTACTGCACATTTTGCAGTTTCAAAAAGAAATGTCCACTGAGTGGCACTAAAACACAGGTTCAATATGTGAACCCCGGCACATTTTATTTTATTTTTTTTTACATTGATGGTTCAGAAATTTAATATCTGGGGACTGTCACTAGAAGTTAAATCATGTTGGAAATGTGCCCTAAACTAAATCCAACCATAAACCTACCCAATAATGTTAACTAATGCAAATCTGATATAAAAATGCATCTGTTGATGCAACAATGGCATTTCAACTTCCTTTTACACAGATTTAACCTGTTTTGCTGAACCGTAGTTACAAGGGATTCAAACTGGAGCTCCACGCCTCTCAAGTACATCTCTGTACTCCGTGAGCTACCGAACAAACCTATGAAAACGTATAGATATGAAGCTGGATATGTGTGATGCTAATGTTCAGAAGCATCAGTTTTCAAATGTTCCAGCATATTAAAATTGTTTTGAAGTCACAACATGATATTATTACATGATAAAATTATGCTTTATTAATCGAAACTGTGTAAATGTGTCAGAAAAGGTGTCAGAGTTTTACTGCCTCTAGTGTATTTCTTTTGGAAACTCAATGAACGTCAATGAACGTGTTATTTATTTAATTTATTAATTCTTAGATTTATCTGCTCAATAACTTTAACTAATGGAACCTTATTGCAAAGCGTCACCTTTTCTGTTCTGTTCTTTTCTTCATAGTTTTTTTCTGAGGATTGTTTAAAACTCACTTTGCCAAAGATGTCTCAAGAGGCATCTCAACCGGTGATGTTCCTGTCTTCCTCACATGGATGGAGAAACTGTTCATTTCCACCCAAGCAGAAATAGACAAGGTTTCGGCTCAAAGACAACACAATCATTCAATAGACAGTATAGTGTGTTTTCCCAACCTTAGAAAGTCCCTTGTTTTGGTTAATTCTATAAGTACAGGGCAGTGATTGGTGAAGATGAAGATGATGATGGCAGATGAGGGGTGGGTAAGGGTGTATGATTTAAATCTGGTCATGGACTGTGCCCAATGTCTGACCCTAATCCTCTTGCTAGCAGAATTATGTGGTGTGGGATTAGTGAGCTTTTCCCTTTCCTGTGCGGGACATCCACTTTTTATAATGATGGCCCAGCAGCAGGTCAAACCAACCAGGCCTGATGACAGGGGGTAGACCAGAGGGCAGTGCAGGGGTAGGAACACACGGAGGAAGCATTCGAATCACACTGCACTTGCTGGAGCTCCATATTTGATCAGGCAGAAAGTCTCTCCCCCGTACCATATAAATGCTGCATGACTGTATTCATCATAGCAGGTTCCAAATCTATTATGCAGGAGGTTGGTGCAGGAATACAGCAAGAACATGGTTGATTATCCATATAAGCACGATTCAGAAAAGATCTGATCTATTGCTCTATTCTGTTTTCTTATTGTTTTGTTAAGCTTCTCTGATGCACCAGTTTTGGAGATTAACTAAAACTAAAAGTGGCAACACGACTAACATTCATCATTCATTTTCTGTAATTTATTCATGTGATGGCAAGCAACTTCAGCAGTCATTACTCAGTGTCACTTGATTCTTCATAAATCATTCTAATATGCTGATTTTAATAACAGCATTTCCTATTATTATCATCAGTTTTTGGTACATAATATTTTTGTGGAAGATATGATGCATTAACATTTAGCTTCAAAAATTCCATCACTTTATTTAAATATATTACAATAGAAAACAACTGCAATATTATTTCACAATATTTTTTTTACTTTTTGACTGAATAATTGCAGCCTTGGTGAGCATAAGAGACTTCTTACAAAAACATTCCTTAATGATTCCACACAACACAATACGTGGGAACACAAGAAGAGCATGTCAAATCAATATGTTGTTAAAAAGTCACTTATGTCTGTCAACACTAATGACTCAACTCTTTTGCTTTACTAAACAAATCAAGTGCAAGTCAGGTCAAGCAGAAAGCCTCGGCTAGATGTTTATGGCATCTGCTTTATTCACATTTGAGTTGTTGGAGGTTTTTGCATCAGACTCTAGGCAATTCATTGTTCTTAAGTACAGAGTATGCAGCAATTCCATATGGCAAACCCTGAAGCACTTTGGTAGACACACACACCTTACCAGGTGAGAATACTGCAGTCAGTAAAAATAGAGACGTTTTTCTGTTTTTTTTCTTTTGTGAGCTGAACGTAATATAGATGGATGGATGCATGGATGGATCAACTAATAGATAGACAGACATGCTGACAGAAAATAGATAGATTGATAGATGGATAGATGGATGGATGGATGGATGGATCAACTAATAGATAGACAGACATGCAGAAAGAAAATAGATAGATTGATAGATGGATAGATGGATGGATGGATCAACTAATAGATAGACAGACATGCAGATAGATAGATAGATAGACATGCAGACAAATGATAGATAGATAGATAGATAGATAGACATGCAGACAGACAGACAATAGATAGATAGATAGCTAGATAGATAGATAGATAGATCAACTAATAGACTGACATGCAGACAGACAGACGATAGATAGATAGATGGATAGATAGACATGCAGACAAATGATAGATAGATAGATAGATAGATAGATAGATAGA
>JAUMHE010000085.1:5431008-5441514 GCA_032359235.1 Enteromius mattozi | reverse complement strand
TAGCTGTGACACCAAAACAAATTCCTTGTATGTGCAAGCATACTTGGCAATAAAGCTCTTTCTGATTCTGATTCTTTCTGATTTGTCTTGTTTAGATTTTTTTTCTGTGAACTACCCATGTCATATTACTTTTATGTTTTTTGAATAAATACAATGGAGTGGAGTGACTAAATTTGTGTGTAGTATACATTATTAGTTCAGCAACGCTACAACTAAGGTGAAATGAAAAAAAGCACTGGTAATAAGATGAATATTCAGATTTAACACTGTTAAGAAAACGTTTTGATGGCAGCATGTAAAGTACCAATTTGGACGTGGTAAGTTTTAAAACGTTGGAAGGAGACATACGAACGTTTTAAAAACGTTTCTGCAACGTTGTGAAAAACATATTTCTAACGTTTAAAAAAAACGACATTTGTCATATTAAATACGTAGGAAAAAAAAAGTTTTTACAACGTTGTTGTGTTTGCTGGGTAATGCCTGTTCAAAGACATATACGTAAAGGTGCGTTCACACCAGACGTGAATGAAGCGTTAAGCGCGAGTGATTTACATGTTAAGTCAATGCAAAGACGCGATTAGACATCCTGCGGCGTGATTCGCGCGAATCGCTCAAGTTAAAAAATCTGAACTTTGGCGAAAATTTGCGCCGTGTTAAGGAGCTTGCTCTAGTAGTGACGTGATTACTAGCAAGTGGAGGCAGAATTCCGAAACTATCCCAGCAGGCACACAACGCCATAAGACGTTGATATTTGGTTACATTTTGGTTGCGACATCAGGTGACCAAAATTCAATGCAAACTCAACGTCTAATGACAATGTTAAATTGACGTCCAATACCGATGTCACCTGACGTTGATATTTTGTTTTTAGGTTGTGTAACCAAAATCCAACGTTAAGTCAACGTCAAATTGACGTCAACCCGAATTTTATTTTCAACCAAAATGCAATGTCTGTCTGACGTCATGTCCAACCTCAATCTGACGTTATATGGACGTCCGGTGCCTGGTAGGATGGAGGGCAAAATCGTACACAATGTACAACACAGCTTTTTTTTTTTACTAGCCTATCAAGGCAGTAGATTTTTTTTGTTGTTGTTGTGACCACAATTAAAAGCATGAAATTGACTTTTTACCTTTAACATCACAGCTCAGGATAGTTAGTGAAGGTTTTAGGACTCATAAATGGGAATGTTAATGGCTAGCTCTCTCCTATTACTGCAGACCATATTAGCATTAGCACACATGCTCCTGGCAATACTATATATCACTTTCCTGCTGTCTTTCTCCTCTCTGCTGTTCTGTCTAATTAAATCACTAAAATCCCATAAATATAATTAATTTAGACAAATCTGAAATGAATGAGTCTGACTAAATGCATATCATTTTCATGTCTTCTTCATCAGTGCTAATTAATCTGGAACAGGCTCATGTGTATGACCTCGCCATTCATTATACGATTATTCAAATTAGCAATTCAAAGGATGAGCCCACTTGTGCCCTCTCACTTCAACCAAAGAAATTTAAATTAGGGTTCTTGTTTAACTAAACTAATAACCCGCACACCTAATTCATGAGTGTCTCAGCTAGCGCCATTTCCTGTAATGAGTCCACGGGTCTTATAGGTTGTAACAGATGGACATTATAAACATATGTATGGAGGAGAGTACTCTTCTATGTTATAATTCACAGTGTGTCTGTCTGCTGGGAATAAGACATGGGAATAAATCCTTGTGTAAAACCTTGCTTGAGGCATAAAGACAGCAAGAATTGTGTTGAGTGAGACCGATCTCATTTGCTGCATTAGTGGAGATCCAAACGGCTGTCGAATAAATGAGAAGAGGTCTCTGTGTTTTGTGACAGGCCTGGGTTTCATTTGTGAGCTCATTTGGTCACAGCCTATTTAAGAAAGTGTGAAACAAAACAAGCAACATTAATGCGACATGCCATGACATGCCTTACAAGGAAAAAGGACTGATTTTGTTAAGGAATGCATGTTTAATTTATCGTTAGTAGACCTTTCTACGAATGAATGGATGAATGAATGAATACATTTTATTTTATTTTATTTTTTATTTTTATTTTAGTGCCAATTCACCCAAACAACATTGTATATTTAAATTAATTTTTTATATAAAATAAAATAAAATCATGGCAAAGAATGGAAGAACCAGATGTGAAACTAGCAGTTGTAATGGGACAAAACTTCTCAAAGCATTCTCCATCACTAGAGTACCCCAAATCATATATTTTCATACCAGTGTGGTCCTTGGTGCCTCACTGTGTTTTTACTTTTTTTTGTCAAATGTCCTTGACTTCATAAAGCCTGATTAAGCAGTTGGTTTTTTGGACCAGTGTCATGAGTGGGCATAGAAGTCAAATGTATCCTGCTTGATGTTGAGGCATTCATCCAAGGTTCCTTGTAACTGATTCAGTGTTGATTTTCATTTGCAGGCTCAGCATGTGGCCCAATGAGAGCTCTGAAAATCAAAGGTGATTAGAAGTGACCAACTGCCATTCTTACAGTCAAACTCAAGGGACCCATTTGATTGGAGCCTCAAGGACCTCTCCAGATTTCTTTAGCTGTAAACACTCAAGCAGGTCAAAAGAACACCGACACACAAGAAAGCTACGGATTATGCCTATATAGGCTCCGACGTGCAGTGTAGGTAAGAACATCTCTGAAACCATGGCGGATCCATACCACAACAACATTTACCACCAGGGAGACGGAGACAGCTATGGGACGTATGGACAGGGAGGACAGGACGGCTACGGTTATCAGACTGACTACCCTCCCCAGGAGGAAGACGCCGCCAGCGATGTCACCGAGGGACACGATGAAGATGATCAAATGTATGAAGGGGAGTACCAGGGAATCCCCCATCCAGATGAGGTCAAGGCTGCTCGTAGGGCGGCGAGAGCGAAAGCGAGGACCGCGGCGGACGCCGTGTCAGAACAGGAGGAGCTTGCTGAACAATACGAGGACATCATGGAGGACTGTGGACATGGGAAGTTCCAGTGGACCCTGTTTATAGTGTTGGGTCTGGCGCTAATGGCGGACAGCGTGGAGTGCTTTGTAGTGGCCTTGGTGCTACCCAGTGCAGAGAAAGACATGTGTTTGTCCCACTCCGAGAAGGGAATGCTGGGTAAGTCGCCGTTTTAGTTTTCAGAATAGCATTTCTGCAGTAAACACCTGAATGATCCACTAAATTAGCCAAAATAGGAAGTATACTGCAACTAGGCTACATGGTTTCCCATGATGCATTGCACTCAACCTTACATTTCTAGTGCAAACACTGGACTAATATACAGTAGTTAAACCATAGCAACTACAACTTAACCATAGTTTTGCCATACTAACCATAGTTTAACTATGGTATTTTGTAATTAAACGGGGTTATGTAAATGGTAGACTATTTAACACGCCAAAAAAATATGGTTACTACACTACTACTATAAAACTGTAGTGAATTTTAACAAGCTATGAAGTTGCTAATATGTCTTTATCGACTTACTGTTTGATTGTACTGCAAAAATCAAGACAAAAACTAAAGGCTAAATAACTGTATTTAGCAGAAATGCTAACTGGACACAGCTGAAATATTTGCTTGAGGTTGTAGGATGAAAAGGTAGATTACAACTGTTTGAAACATTTAGCGCTGCAGAATGTGTAGTTTCACATTATTTTTAAACATAGCAGGCCATATACATTGCACACTGTGCAGTATGTGGTTAGCATTATGCTCCCTGTTGAAAAAAAACAGCATATGCTGGTTAGGCATGTTTTGAAGCTGGGATGCTGGTTTTATCTGGTCCTTTGCTGGTTATTAATGTCTTTAAGCTGGTCGGCAATGCTTAGGACCAGCACATGACCACCTAAGGACCAGTTTAAACCAGCTCAAACCAGCACTGCAGCTTCAAAACATACCTTACCAGCATATGCTGTTTTTTAGCATTCCATTATGTAAATATACACTGTTAATCTGAGTATGTTGATTTTTATGAATGTTAGCCATGGGCTGATATCCTTTTTCATGAGTCCATTTTATAACAAAAATCCAACCAAGTAAAACCACATAAATTAAATGTAGCTGGTTATGGTGTCCTGGATGCGGTTCCATATGCACATTCTGATGAAAAGTTTTAGTGTAATTAAATTTAGTGATTTTTTGAATTGAGACAGACCTGAATGATGGCATACAGTCAGTTTTAGCCAGCTGGTACTTAAAGAGACCATCAATTAAGAGTGTTCACAAATTAGCTAATGGCGCACTCCACGGTTGAGATTCATGTGGCTGGGTTTCACGCTCGGTTTTACATCAATCCACTCTTGCTTAGTAAAGCAGTTGGGGGAACTGACTCGTGACTCCCAAAGGTATGACTGAGATGGGTTGGTTTTCGGACAGACTAAAGTCTCAGAGAAACAATTAAGCAAGACCAAGCAAGCATAGAAATTGGAGTAATAATTGTAATAGTAGTACAGGACCTGAATTAAGATTAACTACTAGTTTAATCGCACTTCAGAGAAACATTAGTCAAGACATGCCTGATAATTCAAAGATTTTTTGATTAATCTGTGCCTTAATTTAGTATACATAAGGATGCCAGATTCAAAGACTTTAGCTTACCTTGTAATAATAAAGACAAATCTACAAATCTGTCTATCGGATTGAATTTTTTAAGGCACCAAAGGTGACAGTGCAAAACCTTCCCCTGTCTGGATAAGTGATATTGATGTGTGTGCAGAAGCAGCGTGTATAAGAGTAAAGACTGTCTGTGAGCATCAGGGAGCCAGAATGAGCGAGCACTTTCCATCCTGCACACCCGTGGTGGAGAGCAACTGAGTCAGCAGTAGCCCGACAGATCGATAGCTTCTCTCCTGACCTTGCTCTGATACATAATCCTGCGCCCACCTCCCTCTGCAATCACCATCAGGTTATATTCTTCACTCGCTTTTTCATACTTCACATCGCTATCGGGGTTGGTTCTGATGTGCTGTCTTTAGAAAGACATTTTAGCTTCTTGCAGGTCTAGAACCGAACATGACGTCTTATAGAGGTCTGCCACTTTTACAGGTTTTCTTCATTTTTGGCCCAGCACTGCATCAGATTTCATGTTGGGCTGCTGTAATGCTAGTCAACTAACTCTTAAAGCGCAGTCACATTTAATATTGTTTGTCGAATTTTTGCAGGCAAAATCCAGTCATTTTGATAGGATTCCTATCAAACAATCAGGAATTTGGCATGAGGGCTCAATTTATGTTTTTGAAATGTTTTAGGGGGCATTCACATATCATTCAGAATGTCTGTAGTGTTATTGATAAATTAAATATATGGTTTATAGTAGTCGAAATCTGACAATATTTTAAAAAAGGTTTCTAAGACTAGCGGACCTTATTAATCAAGTAGTAGAATTTTTATTACAATTAATTTGATTATTAATTATCTCGTTATTCAAAGTGTCTCAAACTTTAATATAAAAAAAGGTAAACAAGTGTGTGTAAATACTACACCACTATGCCATTTTACAACCAAACATAATTAAGCATAAAAGAAGTTTAATGGTTCTGGTTTAAATAGTTACCTTAACTCTATCTCTTATTGGTCCAAAAAAAAAAAAAAAACATATAGCCCCGCCCGAACTCACACCATTGGTTGAGTCAGTGTTGCCATGACAGGCTGGTTGGAATTCTTAAACAAACAGAAGAATGTTTTGAAAGCACCAAGTGGTTTCACTTCTGAGGGAAATAAACCTGCAAATAGTCTGTTTATGGACTCAACATATTAAAATGGAACAGGTGAATGAATTTTACCACTGAAAAAAATGACACACGTCACCTTTAACCCTTAAGATGCAAACTGAAGTTGTCGTGTCAATCTGTATGACAATTAAGAATGAAATCACAGCATCGGATTAGCCTTCGGCCCTCATTTTGGCTTTGAAACATTGTCACGACTGTGTGACTCGGTGGATTAAGGCTGACCAATGGGATGCTGGGAGGCTCCTCATGCTGAGCGGTGGGGGATAATGGCAGCTCAGCTCCATATGTCATAGAGGACGGTGCTGTCACTCTCACACTATAGTCTTACAGCAAACTCCCTTCACCACATGACCATCTGTACTCCACGCCAGGCCCTCGTGCTTCGTGCCTGCGCAACACTATAGCTTTGAGGGGGAAATCTGCTGAATAGGTTTGATAAAATAAGTAGCTGAAAGTTCTACGTTACTCATAATGCTGTGTAATAGAATAACATAAAATATTTATAGTAAGTGATTTAATTCAATAACTGCTTAATATTTATGCCTGATATTTAATTTTAAATGTTTTACAATATTAAATATTTAATTAAAAATGTATTGTTTTAGAATTGTAATTATTTAGAAGATAATGAATTTTTTGTTAGCGGCTTGTGAATGCAAGTCTGGTTTGTGCTCAAAATCTTGCAAATGAAAGACATTCTGTAATTTTTGGATGTAATAAGTCTGAAGTCTAGCCGTAATATGTATGCATTTGTTGAACACTTTATCCAAAGCTACTTATGTGACAAGTTCATACGCTCCCTAGCACCTTATAAAAAACCCTAAAAAACAGCTTTAACGTTAAATCATGATTACCATTAAACCTTTCAAATTTCTATTGCATTCTTAAAGTATAATTGTAATAATCTTGCCCTTCAAAGAACAGCTAATCTACTGGCATAATGATAACATGACTCCACTGTCATTATACAACATTTGCACAAAGGTTCAAATTGAATGCCAGCTCTTTCTCTGCTCTCTAAAGTGAGCACCCCACTGACAGGTACATTCACTAAACGTGTTACGTCAGCCAAACTGCACACCTGTGAGTCTTGCTATAGTTCTGAACACCCACTCGCACTCATTAAGATTGACCAGGACCGCAAAATCTTCTGTTGCAATCACTTAACCTTGTGACTGCTCATTTGACATTCCTTTCGCTCCATTTCCGAGACTACATTAGCTTACATTGATTGTGGTTGCTTGAGTTCTGATCTTACATATTTCTTTGTCATTTGAAAACACAAGTAGACTCCACTGAATCTCATTAGATAAGAGTGATTGAAAGTAAACACTGCACAATAAATGCATTTTGGGGGGTGATGAGAATGTTAATGCATGCTAACAAGCAGGAAAGGAGGGGAAGGATGCCCCCTAGAGGTACTGTAAGATAGAAGAGAGGTGAATATCTGTAATGTTTTAAAATACATAATAGAGAGAAATATATGTACAGTGGGTACGGAAAGTATTCAGACCCCCTTACATTTTTCACTCTTTATTATATTGCAGCCATTTGCTAAAATCATTGAAGTTCATTTTTTTTCCTCAATGTACATATAGCACTCCATATTGAAAGAAAAACACAGAATTTTACAAAGAAATATATATATAGCAAAGAGTGAAAAATTTAAGAGGGTCTGAATACTTTCCATACCCACTGTATGTTTATTAATCCACGCTCTCTCTCTATATCTATCTATCTAGCTATTATATACTGTATAATAGATATAAATATACATACTGTATGTCAATCGATCTCACATGGTTTATCCTTTCTTCTGCAGGTTTGATAGTATTCCTGGGAATGATGTTCGGGGCATTTATTTGGGGTGGCCTGGCTGATAAAGTGGGCCGACGGAAATGTCTGATTATCGTCCTGGCCATGAACTGCATTTCTGCCTTCTTCTCCTCATTCGCCCAGGGATATGGCTTCTTCCTGTTCTTCAGGCTGTTCTCTGGAATTGGGTAAGCTGGAGAAAACAAGAAAGCAAAGTAGCGATATACTAAGAGAAAACAACACAAAGGTCTGTTCTCCACCTTGGAAGCCATATAATTGCTTGACGATAAGCCATTGTTTTCCATTAGAGGTTGAGCCCTTCTGTAAATCAGGCATGTCCAGGCTCAAGCCATTCTCCCTCGGCTCAACTTCTAATTTAAACCTAGCAATGCTGGGCGGTAATTACAGGACTGATTCATGGGTGACTTTCAATCTAGCTGCCTCTGGTAGTATTTTCAAGTTATACTATACCCTTAAGACTACATCATGACATGTCTCATCAGTATGCTCTCATGGCCATTTACAGGGTTCGTGGACAAGAAAGAGGTAACGAAGTTTTGCAGAATAACTGCATTGTAAGAGAACTGTGGCTATGTGTTTTCTTGCAGGATCGGGGGCTCCGTCCCAGTCGTGTACTCGTACTTCTCTGAGTTCCTGCAGATGGACAAAAGAGGAGAACATCTCAGCTGGCTTTGCATGTTTTGGATGATGGGGGGCATCTACGCCTCCTTTACAGCTTGGGGCATCATTCCACGATATGGTACATATGTATACCTTATATATGTAGAACGGTGTAAACTCAAACTAGTTTTTACATGTCGGTTGTTGTGCTGTATTTCAGGTTGGGGCTTCAGTATGGGCACAGAGTTCCAGTTCCACAGCTGGAGGGTGTTTGTTTTAGTCTGTGCTCTCCCAGCTATAGCAGCTTTTGTTGGGCTAATGTTCATGCCTGAGAGCCCACGCTTCCTACTGGAGGTATATATCTAAAATTTACAATAGCATTGTTCCAACACCTGTGAGCTGACTTGCTGCCTACTGCCTACACAAACAGCTGCTACATGTCATGGTACCTTATAAGGTTCTTCAAAGACAGCAACTTGCAACTTCTGCCAAACAATTCAAAATTGAGTTTGACATTAGCATGTTGCTAAGCTAACCAAGCACTAAACTACACAACACAAACAAATATTCGTTCAAAATAAAAAAATCTTTCATGTCAAATATTTTTTTTGTTTACCATAAATATATCTACTGTAACTTTTAATCAATTTAATGAATTTTGCTGAATAAAAATATTCATTTATTTTAAAAATATCTATCACTTCCAGAATGCTAAACATGATGAGGCCTGGATGATCCTGAAGCAGGTTCATGACACCAACTGGAGAGCCAAAGGAGAACCTGAGAGAGTGTTTACTGTAAGTTTAATTATTTTCAAGAGCTGATTTAATGTTTGGAGTAGCATGTAATCCTTAATGTAGCTCTATACGTCATCGTTTTTCTTCATCATAATGCCTCATGGATAATGAATCCTTTTATCCAGGTAACTCAAATCAAGACTCCAAAGACACAAGAAGATGAGTTTATTGAGATTCAGACTGCAACTGGAACTGCTTTCCAGAGATGGGTGGTTCGAACTTTGACACTGACCAAGCTGGTAAACCATAAAGCTAACAGTTCATTTGACTGTACGTTCTTTGATTTGTAATTCTAATATAAGCTATTTTTGTGTGCAGGTCATGAAAAATGTTGTGTCCCTCTTGGGTGGTGAGCTAAGACTAGCTACTCTGCTAATGGCCATTATATGGTTCACAATGGCATTTAGGTAAACCACTTTTACTTATTCTTGTGTTCTGAAACACTAGTGCATTTAGTTAAAAGCAAAGTGTGTAACGTTAGTGCCTCTAGTGTCAGCAAATGGAATTACAAGAAATTGGTTGGAAAAACCTCCAAACCAGTCTATTTGGTGGCATTTTCACACTTTTATTTCATTGATTCTCTTTCCTTTGGTATATTTCAGTTTTTACGGGCTTTCTGTGTGGTTTCCTGACATGATCAAACACCTCCAGCATGAGGAGTATGAATCCAAAGTGAAATTGTTTCACCGAGAGAAGGTGGAGAAATTTCATTTCAACTTCTCTTTGGAGAACCAAGTCCATAAAGAGGGAGAATACATCAATGACAGGTACACTGACAAAAACGCCATCTGCGATATCAATTATCCACAAATGCTTTTCCTAATCGTTAGGATACGGCAGTATCTTAATGTGTGCTGTGTGCTTCCATGCAGTTTCATAAACATTGAGATGAAGTCTGTGAAATTTGAAGACTCCCTGTTCGTGGACTGCGTCTTTGAGAAAATACGATCCACAGAAACCATCTTTGAGAACTGCACTATCCGCAATACTCTGTTTTATGATACAGGTAAGAGATCTTACCCACAATTCAGAGCTGTTTTAGTGCACTAGGCCTCATGGTTTGTACATTTCCACAGACTTGTATGAAGAAAAGTTCATTGACTGTACATTCGAGAACGTCACTTTCCTGCACAACAAGAAAGGTTGCCATTTAGACTATGAGGAGGAGAACGACGTCCTCGTCTACTTGGTCAGCTTCTTAGGCAGCTTAGCCGTGTTGCCTGGAAATATCATCTCGGCACTCTTCATGGACAAGATTGGACGAATCAAGATTATAGGTGAGCTGAACCACTGCCTACATGGCCTTAGCTTAGCTGTTTTCAGAAATGCTAATGAAATGTTTATATCCAGTGGCTTGCATTGAGCCGCTTCGGATGTTATCACTCGATTGAATGGGCCGTTATCAGTGGTTATCAGTCCATTCATATGGGTCAGTAGGGGCCTGCTGCACCTACTGGTAAAACTAAAAATGAAATTAATTGTTCTACCGATTAGATTGTGTTTATTTAACGT
>JAUMHE010000085.1:5420375-5430908 GCA_032359235.1 Enteromius mattozi | reverse complement strand
ACAGCCTTCTAAGCCTACCAGTAGGTGCAGCAGGCCCCTTCTGACCCATATGAATGGGCTGATAACCACTGATAACGTGCCCATTCAATCGAGTGATGACATCCGAAACGGGTGCTTGCATTCTAAGTCGCTATCATTGAAGCCTGTGAAGACCACTTTTTATTCTCTCTGCAGGTGGTTCGATGCTTATTTCTGCTGGCTGCACCTTTTTCCTTTTCTTGAGCTTTAGTCAGGCAGCCATCATAGCCTGGCAGTGTCTGTTTTGTGGCGTTAGCGTAGCAGCATGGAACGGCATTCAAGTCATCACTGTGGAGATCTACCCAGCTTCAAAAAGGTAAAATCCTTATAACATTTTAAGAGTAGTTAGTAGATTTGCAAAGAGTGCTATAGAAGCTTTAGCAGCATTGAATTGTTATGCTAAAGGCCAATCTCTAACCTACTTAACCTTGTATAGCATGCAAATACATTAATGTTCGAAGTTGTGTTCACCATCATATAAATATATAAATACTTTAATGTATTTATTAATATTTTGAATTAACTGTTAAAGTGTACCTAAGGTATACAACCTCCCAAAAAAAACAGCTTACTCAAATAATAGCAGAATTGAACTTTTAAAGTACATGTAAAAACATACTGTCATTTCATTGCCTGATCTAAACTTCTCTTGCAGAGCCACAGCGTTTGGAGTCTTAAATGCTATTTGCAAGTTGGCGGCTATATTGGGAAGCTCAATCTTTGCCTCATTCATAGGCATTACCAAAGTCATCCCTATTCTGCTGTCCTTCGGTGCTCTGGTCTGTGGCGGAGTGCTGGCCCTAAAACTGCCTGAGACCAGAGAGAAGGTCTTGCTGTGAAAATCTAAAGCTGATAGTATGGTCCGAGCCATTGTAAATGACTGCTAGTGTGGAGATAACTACTGGCATGTATAAAATTGGGCTTATTGAAGAAAAATATAATTTAAAATCATAATATGTGATGTTAAATTCCAATATTCAAAAACTACAAGGACCAAATGATGGATCTACTCCTAGTTAAAATGTCAATGTATAGATATGCCTGATATTTCATATACAGTAAGTTAAAGGCCTGTTGGGCCATTTAGAGCCTCAAAAAAATATCTGCACTAGTTATAGAGTAACAGAAAAATCTACAGGGAGTATTATAGAGAAAACCCTCCAGTGAAAATAAAATTGTCCCAGATTTGCTTGGATGGGGTAATCAGAGTCATGGAAGTCTCAATCCTGTGCCATTTCTTGGTCAAAAAATTCAGGTACTGTTGAAGATTTTCTTTTTATCTTATTCTATAGCTTGTAATTTGCTATTGTCTCACCCTCTGCCTTTGCTTACGATGTAACCTCCGCTTAAAAAAAAGGTGTATTTTTGTCCTGGTGTTTGCAAGTGTCCTACTGTATGTCAAGAGACTGATCTCAATGTGTCACTGTACGTTTGGATGCAGAATGTGCGCTTGCGTTTGTTGGATCACTGCAGAAACCATTACGTGTGCTTCCTTTGTTTTCTATTTTTGCTTTATTACGTGTAAATTGGCGGAGCACCTTACAAAGCTAGCCTCACTTTACCTTGCCTTTCACTAAATGTGTTTCTTAGTGCTCTCTTTCTCTATCGCCCTCTTATTTTATTCTTTTGCATTCTGTGAATCCTGAAAAAGTCGGACGGTTTGGTCACTTTGGACTTGAGCTTCACAGAGCCACATATCTGTACATGTTGTTGACTGAGTTGCATGTGTGTAACTTATCAAGTAATGTTGTGTTTTTTCTCAATGTGTTGTTTGGATGATCTAATGTATGTCTCACTGCAAATAAAACTGGTTAGACCATACTAGCCATTGGTAACCTGTATCATTTTAGTTTTCATGAGCTGGCTATAGGCCTCTTAAAGGAACAGTACACCAAAAAAATGTCATTTCTGTTATGATTTACTCAACCTCATGTCGTTCCAAACCCGCATGACTTTCCTAACACAAAAGTGTGGCCATGCATATTATTTTTGGACCACGTTGACTACCATTCTATCTCCAATTTTATTTTGTGTTCTATGCGAAAAATAAAGCCATGAATGACATGAGGGTGAGTAAATATTGACATGATTTTTGTTTTTAGCTGAACTATCCCTTTAAAGTTTATGAAGCTGTCACCTTGGTAACCAACGAACAAAGCTGTGCATGCTCACTAGATTTCTGTTTTGCTTTACAAAGCAAAATATGAACAATACATACACCAAAATGAATCTATACACCTGAATATGGAAGCCAGTTTCTGCCATAGAATATAAATAAATAAATAAGTAAAGGTATACATGACTTTTATTTTACAATTCTGATTTTTTCGTGAAATTCTTAGTTTATGTCTTAAAATTCTGAAATTTATCTTCCAATTCTGATATATAATCTCAGAATTGTGAAATTTAAACGTGCAATTCTGAGAAGAAAATTATGAAATTGCAGGATTTGTGAGATACCCACAACTGTGAAGAAAAAAAATATTTTGAGATAAAAGACAAATTTATATCTTAGAATTCTGTTTATATCTCAAAATTCTGGGGGTTTTTTCACCCTCAGAATTGCCAGAAACAAATTGTGAGATAGAAAGTGACCATTTTTTATTTAATTTCATTTTATTTTATTTAGTGGCAGAAACAGAATTTCCATACCTGAAACACTGGCCAGATCCATGTTAAACTTCCTTCTCATAATGCATAATTAATAAACTCTGTGTAACTGATTCTAAGTTTATTTGTGAACACTTCATTTTTATAGCATATTTATTTGGAAATATTTTCTGGCTGTTACAGAAATAATTCATTTTATGTTTTCCGTTCTGATGTTTTTGTTTTGTGACCGTACATTATGAATTACAAAAAATAAACATTTATGTGATTCGCACTGTTTGTGTTGTTTTTTGTTTTTTTTTTGACTGAATTCTTTCTTCTGCTTGCCAGCTCCTTCTGTCTTGGTGTTCGAGCAAGTGTGTGAAAGATGTAACAACGAGACCTGGGAAACAGAGCTGGAGCAGAGTCCCTTTTTTCGCTTGGTTGAGAGGTTTTAGTTTGTAGAGAAGCTATTCAACTCAGTCTCTGAAACTGTAGAAGTGGGTGGGAAAATATGCAAAAAAAAAAAAAAAAGTGCAAAGATCATGTTACATGCAAATTCTGGTTCAAAAATTAGCGAATATCAAACACTAGACTGCTTGGGATTCATACGATGATGCTCTTACAGTATATTTAGTGGGTTTTCTTTTTTACATTGGGCACCACATACTCATGTCGTTCTCACAATGCAATGTCATGTTTCTCCTGATTTGCAGCACCTCTGTCTCAAGATATTTTGTTTTGATTCACACTCAGGGTGCAAAATGCTGCACACCACGAGAGGAGGGAGAAAACGAGAGAACATTGTCAGACCCGTGGGAATGTCAAGAGGACAGTTTGTTGCTTTAAATGTTAGGATTGAATAGAAACACATGCCTTAATAAAATGAAGTATTTTTATTCTTTCTTTTTGAGATGGTGAACACTGTAGTCTAATGAGACTGTGAACTAAAAGATGCTAACAGTCTCACCCACCATGCCTCTGAGGTGCTAAAGACCACCACAGACCTGGCACCTCTCGGCTCCCAGAGGGTGAGATCAGGGTTCGGGAAGTTCACATCACAAAGGTCACACCGGGGCCTTGAAAGGACAAGTCATAGTGCAAAAATTAATGTTTCAAAAACCTGCTATAACACAAATGTCAAACTATATTATGTTTGCAGTCTAAATGTTTTATAAGAAGACTCTAATTCTCATGAAACCTGTATTTATTTGATCTAAAATAAAGAATAATACAAATATTATGACTAGTGCTGTGATTAATCACATGCAAAATAAACATATTTGTTCACATAGTATATGTGTGTGTACTATGTATATTATGTATATATAAATACACAACAATGCATGCATATATTTAAGAAAAATTTTACGTTTATATATTATATTTTTATATAACTTACTTGAATATAAATGTAAATATTTTCAAAATATATACTGTATGTGTATGTACTTATACATGCACATTACACACAGATATATTATGTAAATAAAAACTTTGATTTTGGATGTGATTTATTGTGATTAATCATCTGACAGCATTTATTATTACAGTTTAAAATAACTCTTTTCTATTGTAATATTTTCAAAATGCAATTTAATGCTGGGAATGTTTCAGCAGTCATTATTTCAGTCTTCAGTTTCACATAATCCACTAGAAATCATTGTAATATGCTATTGTATGTTTTTTTATTTATTATTTATAAGTTTATAACTTATTTAACAACACAAAATTAAAATACGCAAGGACTTATGTTACATTCATAACACCAGTTTAAGATGCTTTGATAGTACATTTTTTAGTATTATATAAATATTTGATAAACACAGCTGAATAGCATTTGACCATTAAAAATGTATATACTAGTGCTGTCAAACGATTAATTGTGATTAATCGCATCCGAAATAAAAGTTTTTCTTTACATAATATATGTGTTTATGCTGTGTTTATTTATTATGTTTATATTAAAACACGCACGTACACTATATATTTTGAAAGTATTTACATGTAAATGCATTTATATATTTATTTTCTTATATTTGATATTATATCTAAATATATTTAATATATAAAAATAACATATTTTCATGAAATATATACATGCATGTGTTTGTATTTATATATACTTAATAAATATACACAGTACATACAAATATATTAAAGAAAAAGAAAAACTTTTATTTTGGATGTGATTAATCTTTTGGCAGCACTAGTATATACACATACTATCCTTACTGTCCCTTACTGCTTATCAGCAAATAAATGCTTCTGAAAATCTATTAATTGTGTTGATTGTTATTAATGAGTGATTGTGAGAAGATGAACTCTTGACTTGAGCTTGGTGAGGTCGCGGAGACTCTCGTGAACTGTGTCTCACAGGTTTAGCACCTTGTAGTTCTCAAGGTGCCATGTTAAGGTGCCAGTCTAAACAGTGGCATTTCAAAACTCCCACACTCACCCAACACAGCTTCAAACTGCCTAAATATGCAGTGAAAAGCTTTTTAAGGAATTTTAATGTTCAGCCATTTTATATTTTTACAATTAGCAGCACATGTTAGAGCACACTGTGCTGGATCAGGGCTATGCTAATGAGGATCAAAGTTTAAAAAATCATAATGTAAGGCTACAAAGCATTTAACAGTCTACATATGAATAGGCTTTATTCTTAAATGTTTTTTCGATGAAAGTATATTGGAGTGGTAGCTCTTAATATTGTTTGGCTAGCCTCATTAGCTCACTTACATGCGTGGTGTGAAATTCCATTAAAGTTTCACACAGACAACAGAGCAGTGGACTAGGCTTTAATGTGACCCATTAGAGGTGTCGTTTAACACCTCGGCTGTGAGAGCATAGCCTGAGTCTCTGTCCCTATACAACTATGACCTATTGACCGCACATACCTTGGTTTCAGGATACAGATATCTCATTTATGTGTTTATCAGTGTCTATTAAACGTTGTATTTGTGGATTTTCTTTATACAATGTATTGTTTATTTGACATAAAATGTTATAAAAATTAATAATTTATGTAATGATAAAATTATAAAAATTATTTTATCTTATTTCATTAGCCTTTTTATTTTATTTTATTATTTTTAAATACATTATCTATTAATATTTTAATGTGTTATATTAATAATAGTATTTTATCGAAGTTGACTGTAGGATAGCAATATTGGTTGATTTTTATGTTATGATTGATCTGAAGCAAAGCAAACTATTTATTATGTAAACATTATCAAGAAAAAAAACCATTTATTTATTTTTATTTAAAAAAAATTTAGTCTTTATTGGAAACTTGAATTAATAATATAACATTTAAAATAATATATATTATATAATACTTATATAATATTTATGTATTGTATAATAAAATTTTTAATCTAATATTTACATGCACACAGCTAATACAATAAATTTGTATTTATAATTTACTATATTTTTCAAATAATAATAATATATATATATTTTGGGGAAATTTGTATTAACAATATGTTTGTTTAATAAATTATTAACACTTGTATTATTTTTATATTATATGATGTTATTAATTTATCTTATTTTGTATTATGTATTTTAGCATTATGCACCATCATGTTTTTTATTACATGTTATTATTATTATTATTATTATTATTACATTTACAGAATATTACTTTGTGAGAAAGTCATGCAGTAAATCTGTGTATTTATATATTATATTAGGCTATTACTTATCTATATCATTATAAAAAAAAAAATATTATGATGCAATAAATCTGCTCTTTTTTTATTTGCCAAGTTTAGCATACAAATTTTTAATAAATAAATGTATTGTGTTTCTATGTATTGGTTGAAAATAATCCAAATAGCACTGGAGGGCTTGATGTTAAAAACAACAGTGAAGAGAGGGGGGGTGGAGTTGATGCTGAGTAGGAGTGAAAAATCACACATTACCTGATGACTCATATCTGTAGGTTCCCACATTGGGACTGGACTTCTCCCTCTCTCCCTGTAGTCTGGTCTGGGACAGAGGCCTGCAGAGGTGTCACTTCACACCTCTGAGGCCCGAGGCTGCTATAAAGCCTCCCTCCAGCAAACCCTCCGGCATCACTGACTCTCAAACCCCACAGAATGGACGTGTCTTCTCCTTTCTTCAGCTACTTCACACAAAATACCTGGAGCTGCCAGAGCTCAGACTCTGACTTCTACAACATCTCATCTCCAGAAGCAGTTTCTCCTACTTCCTACATGGACTTCTCTCCTTCAGCTCAGCTTCAAAACAGCTCTTCTCCACCCCCCGGAGGTGCAAAGGCACCCACGTCAGGTTCCTTACTTCAGGACGGCTCACGGTCCCGTGTAGGAACTAGAAGAACACGCCGCAAGAACCCAAGCAAGCAAAGACAGAGCGCCAGCGAGAAGGAGAAGCTGAGAATGAGGGACTTGACCAAAGCTCTCCACCACCTCAGGACTTACTTACCTCCTTCCGTGGCTCCTGTCGGTCAAACCTTGACGAAGATCGAGACTCTTCGCCTCACCATCCGCTACATCTCCTATCTGTCCGCTCAGCTAGGCCTCAGCGAGGAGTCTCTCTGCCAGATGAGGAACCTGAGAGCTTCTAGATACCAAGAATCACCTCCAAATCAGGGCTATTCGACAACAGAGTACTGGGGACTCAGCACTTCACATCAAGAGCTGTCTCAGAGACCTTCAGGGCATGTCTTGAGGAAGACGGAGATGGATTGTCATCAGGTCTGCATGAGCATGGAAACACCTGCTTATGATGATTCCTTCAACTCCAGCTCTGAATCTCTTCTGGAATGCCCTTTGTATGCAGATACAGCCACAACATACCAGGTGTGTACTTTCTTTGCCACTTATAAATTTGAAATGAAAAATTCTGAATATGTATAAATATACATATTATTAATTTAATTTTCAAAGACTGAGTACATGCTGAATAAAATAAACATTTTTTTTTCCATCTCTCTTTTTAGGGCTACAACAAAGCTGTCCACTGTCCGATTGCGCCAGAATTCTGGGGATGAAACTCTCATTCAACTTTCATATATTTAATACTTTTCACACATATATTTTTGTGGACTCTACTGTACAGTATTTAATGTATTTCAAAAATATTGTTTTATCATATTTTAAGATTTCTATTTTAATATTATATATTTTGTATTTCATCTTTTTTGTACACAAATGATACTAATTTATTGATATTTATATTAAAAACATCTAAATGTCAAAGTTTTGAGTTTGTTTATTAACTTCAAGATTTTGTTTATTTGTCATTAAATAACAATAAAAGGTCTTCAGCATTTAAAATCAACCTTTGTCAAATTAACAAATCAACAGTTATTCATAATTATTCATTATCAATATATTCTCAAACCAGGGTTATTATAGTTACCCAAAACTGAAGTTAGTAATAATAATAATTGTTGTTATACTTTTTTATGGTTTAAGTTGTAACTTTTTAATAACCCTTTACTATAATAATTCTTATTATGTACATTTACAAATATTTTTTTACATTTTCATACTCAAGTAAAAATACCATTACCTTCCATAAACTTTAGTTTGAGTAGAGTAAAAGTCTAAGGCTAGGCTAACTTAATTTAATTAAGGTAAAGTTTAAAAGTAAAGATTTAGAAGTAAAGCCACTGAGACAGCATGCTGTCGTCACACATAAGAGATTAATTTTCAGAACAGTGCAAATACAAACAGCATCACACACCATGATATGGGTTCAAATGAAAAGCCCAGTTCTCTCCAAACGGTGCCAGTGTTATCGTATTGCAATAAAGAAATAAGAATAACTAAATTTCATAATTTCGGTTACAATTTTAGCATGAATACACATTTTTCTAGAAGGATTTCATGCCATACCTTTTACACCTTTACTCGAATTGTTATGCTGACAGTACAATTTGTAAGGAAAAAAACATGGGGAAACTTTTTCATAAGTTAAAAAAAAAAAAGTGCTGCACTTGGGAATTGTTTATGCGTGAGTGCACTTGCTAAATAAAGGCGAACTGTATAAAATGGATTTAAAAATAAACAACGCGAGCTGGCGCTGACACAGGTGCAGTATATTAACGCCACGGGTCATAAATAAGGCGCATATTGGTGCTCAATTTGAGTACATTATTTCCAAGCGTTTTACAATGTTTCCAAAGCTTTTTCACAACGCGCTCAAACTCATCAAAAGTCAACAAGTTGAACAAGAAACAACGCACGAGAGGGAGAGACGAGGCAGTACTGTACGCAATAACCTCACACCAAATCTCAGGCCTAAATGTCAGATAAGCAAGCATATATACAAATCATTTAGTAAGCAGAAATCCGAAACATATTAGAGGAAGATGCTGATAACTCGACTGAATTGATGCATGAAGAATGCACTTCCGGCAGCCATGATAAACAACAGTTGGCAGTTAATGTTTTCTACGCACAATTTGATTTGACGAAGTCACGTGACCGATTACTCTGTGTCCATCCAATCACGTTGATGGATAAAAATAAAAGTAAAATAAGCACGTGACGACCACAAACGGAGGAAAATAGGGGAGAAAAAGTACCGATACATCACTTAAAATGTGCTCAAGTAAAAGTAAAAGTACAAAATTTTTAAACTACTCAAAAAAAGTACAATTACTGATAAAAACTACTTAATTACTGTAACGTGAGTATTTGTAATTCGTTACTTTCCACCCCTGCATATGAGTGATGGAGGCGATATGGATCCTGTTTGCTTCATTGTAGTGCAATGTCTATTGTGATTTTACAGTCATATGCAGCTGCACAGTAATGAATGATTTTACCGTCACTCTTGACACGCCGTGTGTCACTTTTGTCCTAAACTAGTAAATACAAATATTCTCTTATAGTTGTCCATTTAGCTTCTGCTGCGTGCTTTATTCTTGAGGTAACAGCAATCTCACACCTAATCAATAGATGATTGCTTGCATTTCTTCTAGACTCAGATTAATTTGTTTTTTGATGAAATAATGCAATTCTTCCTATATGCTGTTGACCGATTTCATTACCCCCGACAGAAAAAAAGATGCAAAAATCATCTGGAATGTGCAGAAATGGTACAGCATTAGTGAGGCTTCGAGTCTCTCCTAGTTATTTACATGTAAATGACACTCAGAATCCTGCTAATGGGCTTTTGCAGCCAGTATTCACATTCAGGAATTGGAGATTTCAGAAGATACAGAAAAGTTTATATGGAGCTATAAATAAATAGCAATTATTTAAAACAATGTAAAATGGGGTTAAAATATTATAATGCCTTTTTTTGAGAGTTTTACTTCCTAACATATAAATTATTATTAAAATCTATATTTTCATGTTAAACTTTTTTTTTTCACTGTGTGAAAAACATATAGCCTAATGTGCTGACATATTAAAGGTGTTATTATAAAGATTTGTTCTGCCAAAAAACATTATTATTATTATCTGAATTTGTTGTTGTTGTTTTGTCAAGTATATATATATATATATATATATATATATATATATAAGTCAAAGCTGTAAGGGACAAGAGCTGAAAAAACACAGATACAACAAGTATTCTTAAATATATTTTATGTGCATTGCAAAGAATGATATTTAACATTTTCATTCACAAAATTAATTATTCATTCAACGCATATATTTTTAAACATGATTTTATATTATTGCTGTTTTACTTAAGGGAAATAACATTTTATTAAATATTTTTTTAACTTTTACATTTTCCCCTTTGAGGCCCTCTGGTGGTCAACATGTCTAAATGAGGCATAAAAGTTCTAAGGAATTGCATAATTACAGTTTTTTCTGATTGCTTAAACACATTTTTTCTAATAACTGGCTATTTTTGCAAAACTCTACACACAAATTGAAAAACCTCACACCAAATCAGCAAAACATTCTATATCTCTTGCAAAAGAGT
>JAUMHE010000085.1:5360296-5376291 GCA_032359235.1 Enteromius mattozi | reverse complement strand
TATAGTATTATTATTGATAGATTTTAGTAGGAAAGAAAGAGGAAATCAAGAGTTAAGGCTACTGTTCTGCCAGATGTTTGCCATGCCAAAATATTAGTGTTTTTGTGTGTGTGAAGAATATTATTTTCTCTCTTTATTTATTTATATTTACTAAAAGTTTATTTAAATTGGTAATTTTTTAACACAAAGAAACTATTTATATCATGCAAAATACAATGGGACCATTGCATAAATTGCTTATATAGTGTAATATATATTGCAGTAAATGTCTAGTCTACATATAAAATATTTATTTATTTTTGCACAAAACGTTATCTAAGCCAGTCGTCTCGAAAACTGTACCCTGGTGTCATATCTTTATCAGCAGAATTTGACATTTTAACACATCAAATTGATTTCAGTTTAATTTAGTGCTGTCAAATGATTAATCATGATTAATCGCATCCAAAATAAGTTTGCAGAATATGTGTGTTTGTTCTTTTGGAGACATACATGCATAATAAGTATACACAGCAAACTTATAAATACTTGTATTATGTAAATAAAAACTTTTGTTTTGGTTACAATGAATCGTTTGACAGCATTGTTTTAATTCCATTTTTGATTGATTTTAATTTTAAATTGTCTTAATTTATTCCCCCTCATGTCATTTAGAACTTTCTGTGGAATACAAAAAAATACTTTTAAGAACCGAACATTGAACAAAAAAAGGGAAAGGAAAAAAACACTAAGATGTTGTTCGAAGTGTGTTATACATGAGTCTGGGTAAATGACAGAATTTTCTTTTTTTTTAATTGAACAATCCTTTCAAGTTTGCAAAATTATGTATGTGCATGTCTTGACAGTTCCATCAACTAGCCTGAAACTCTCTCACACAGGCCATCCTTATTGTTGAACCCTGCACATACATAATTGTTTGATTATTTTCTACTATTTCCAAGAGTTAAACCAGCCTGTTTTTCTTTGTTTTGAGGGCTTGAGAATGAAATGCAATCTGCGTGCTACCTTCAGAGATAAAACGGTGTACCTGCGGAATATCTTTTTTTTTTTTAAAGTAAAGCCATATGTTGTGTTTTGTCTTTTATACATCACGTTTTTCCCTTGAAGGACGTGCACTTTCAAAGAAGGCCATGTGTTTCACATTTAAGATGAAAGGGAGGCCTGGGCTGGCTGTTCTGCTTATGTGCCAGGCGCTGCTTCAGCGGGCCATACCCTTCTACAGTCTTCGTCAAGACATGCTCTTTTTCTAATTAAAACGCTTTCTCCCCCCCCCCCCCCCTCTCGCTTTGACCACACACGTTGCACTTGACTATCTCGCCACCTCTGTAAACATGCAGACAGCCAAAATGACCCTGAGGCATGCCGGCTTTGTGTTTCAGGGGTAGAGCGACTGGCCCTGTCCCCGCCTGATAACACGCACGTACATTGTCGGTATTGAGTTTCCATCACATTAACCGTAAGAAGATCGAAAGCAAGGTCAGAATCACCACCGCCATCTGGAAGTCTGAAATGTTTGGAATGATGGTGAGCTATAAATACATAAGCATTCCACATTCCACTGCAGGGAACGGTGTGTTTTGGACACGTCAAAGACTAAACGTACTACAGGGCAACCTGTGGCGACTGCAAAAATCCAACCAGGTCCTCTACTATTTCACACCGCTCTCCAATCGCCTTTGGTTTTGTGCGTTTTCGGCTTCAAACAGCTGGAGAAGTGTTTAAAAGGGAAAAATGCACGCGATGCAGCTGGCCTCTCGATTTAGTGTGTCAACGCTGACCAAGAGATGATTCAACTGGGGGTTTTCACTTCACAGAGGTTGATTATTGATTCACCTGGAGCTTTTAAATGCTGGATGATTGGTCCAAAAAGGGGGCATTTTGCAGTGCCAGCGCAAGCAAATTCTTTATAGCCCCGTTGGTCCTGCCGTGCTGCAGCCACCTGGTTAAGTAATCAAGGGAAGTGGGAATAAGGGAAAGAGTGAAGACGGATGTGGAGGTTGAGGTGTGCTGTACCTAATGCACACATGGTTGCTGGTAGGAGATCAAAGAGAGGTGCGGCAAGGCCTGTTTTTCCTCCCAGACGTGGCTCGTTCCCGAAGACTGCAGAGCTCAGGATATGCAGTTTGACATCCAGTAATGAGCATTCGGGGAGCGTCTCTGTCCCAATGAAAACAACTGAGGTTGATGAGTCACAGATTGCACCGTTCGTTTTATTTCATATTTTAGAGCGAGCTGTAAAATATATTTGGCCATGACACTCTAAAAACAGCCTTTAGAAACTTGGGTTTGGGTTATTTGTTCTCTTAAATTTGGGTTACGGTTGCACAAAGTGTCCAGTTTTGCAATTTAATGATTTATGGATTGGAAATTTTGATGATGGCTCATAATCTTATAGAATTATATGTCCAAATTGACGTAATATATCTTGTTGATTCCTTTGTTTTTTATCCTACAGGTCCTGAAGCTGAAGTCTGTTCGAAGGCTATTCCCGATGCAAATCAAACTCTGTGTTTTCTGATCAGCTGCCCAAATAATACCCAGAATCTTTGTGAAAATGTCACATTCAGTGACTTGTTTGGGGAAGCAGGTGCAAACACAACTGGTAATACCTCTCCTCAGTTTGCCTGCGTTCTTTTTATGTTTATTCTTTCAATAATATAATTTTTTTTTATCTCTTGCAAGTATATTTTAAGTTACTTTTGAAATGATTTGTCACACTGATACAAAACAGTCAATTGTAAGACTATGTGAAAATCTGGTTAATAAAATTTATTGTGTGACATTAGTGCAATATCAGCCAGGTGTCACCATTTACCAAAACAAACTTTGTTTTTCCAGACTCTATTCATGAGGGCAAAAATCAGACTGATTACCAAGAGCTTCCCCATCAGTCTAATGTAACACATCCGTTGCCAACTAAAGCTAACATCTCGATCTCCAGGACTTTCAACACCACACATCCAACCACTTTACAAATCACCTCTACGACTTTCGGGACCACCAACCCGCAGACGACTCCAGCTGAAAAAGCCGCCACAGATGATGCAGTGCCAAAATCAGAGACCGACAAAGCCATTCCAACAACACCAGCTGTGACATCCACCACCACAACTACACCTAAACCAATCACAACCACCCCTAAACCCTATCCAACAACTACCAGCACAAACACCACAACAGCTGCACAAATAATAATTCCAAAACAGCCTTCTTCACCGTCGCCATCAGGGACCAATATGTCCTCCAGCATCTCACCATCAGTGCCTACAACACCTTCATCCACTCCTTCCACAAAACCAATTCAAACTTCTGCAGCAGCATCAGATATCGTGACCATGCCAAAAATCTCATTGAGCCCCTCAGTAGTGGCATCTGCACTGCCTAAGGACATTCCCAAAGGGGACCAAGCCGTGATTAAGGTGGCCGGAGACCCTTTGACCAACCACCTGTTGAACACAAGCTCCTTGTTGGCGGTTCTTCTGTTTGGCCTCCTCTTCTTCATGGTCACGGTGGCGCTGTTTCTCAAACAAGCATACGAGAGTTACAAGCGGAAGGACTACACTCAGGTCGACTATCTCATCAATGGAATGTACGCCGATTCAGGGGTCTGACCCGGATTGTGCAGTTTACATTTCGGTATATTTCCATTTTCAAAGGTTGGTAGCAGATTGAATTTGGTTTGTGACCCCTTGGTAGCACTCAAACGCTCGAAAGCCCTGTACGACTTCTAGGTATGAGAATCCAGCTGGTGCTCGAGTGGGATGGTATGATGTGTATCTTTTGTTTCTATGCAGATTTAGCTTCCACGTAATTCTTGGCACATGGGGCTGAAGCCTTAGTATTAACTTAGCCCTCAACCTTCGTTCAACGAATGTCATTATAAGGGATTTATAGTGCAATACATGGAAATGGTTTGTCTAATCTGTCATGTCCAGTGTTTCATCTGCAGCTGATGAGTTGGCTGCAATAATTGCCTTTTTATGTTTGTCAGAACGGTTCAGGAACATTCAAAAGAGTTATGAATAAATGCCTTTTTGTTTGTTTTTTTCTTCTTCTTTTTTGTATGTGTGTGAGGAGTAAATGCCAAACCAGGAAGTGGCACAGAAGCACATTATTGTAAAGCCAAGGGAATAACTCAGCCATTGTGTATTTAGTGTCTGGAACAAAGAATGGATCAGAGGATGGGATGAAGTATGATAGTTTGATATGTGCCAAATTGATTTTGTAAGTCTTAATAGCTGCACTGTTAAAAAGATATATAATAAAGAAACTTACTTTGCACTCTTTGTTATTTTATTGCGTGTGAAGTGTCTGTCTCTACTTGATGTTTACTTAACTTTGATCCATGACTACAGTAATGTGTGCGTTTGCTTTCCAATGGAAATGGGAACTTTCATCATCATGGAGTTTTTAGTGTTAAGCTTCTCTTAATTTATTGAAGTAAAGATGTCAGCATTTAACTAGCCTAGCACATAAACAAACTTGAAAGCCAAATGTAAATTTGACGAACTCGTGCAAAATAATAGCTAATATTTTAATTTTTTTTAGAATACCGGTATTAATTAACTGCAACAAAACAATACGTTTTCATGAACAACCGCGAACATTAAGTATTACGTCATTTTACAGTAATAAGCGGATCGCAGTTTGAATCGGGCATAGGCCTAACGTTAGCAGATAAACGACTCGGTTCAGTGAGGGAGTCAGAAACAACTCCAAACCAAACCAAGTACTCGTTAAAAAAAGAATCAGTCATGAATCAGTCATCACAGCTCAATGTTCGTTCGTTGTTGCTATGATATTTGAAATCATATGGGCGCAAACAGCTTCCCAGTTTACATTTTGAATGGTTATTTACATTTTGTTGTATTTTCCACCCCTTTAGTAACAATTTAGGGTCATGTGAGTAATTATTCGTTGGAGTAAATTCTTTAAATGTTTTGGCTAATTTGCTTTTTGCTAATCCTCTCAGCTCTTTTTTAACAGTTTCTCATTTTTACAATGGTTATTTCAAGTCAGCATGGAAAATTAGAAAAAAACTTGATAACCAAGCAGAAAAGGATGTGTAAGTTCAAGGGGTCCATCACCTCGCCTCGCCTCGCCTCGCTTTTGGAGCCAGTGGACCCCAGGTTTCCCATGGTTTCAAAGTGTTTTATGAGTTGTGCATATCAATCACTCTTTGGAGTAAACAAGATGCCACACATAAACAAGCCACATCTGTCGGCCAATAATTGCACCTTGGAAACGTGCGATGCACGTTGTCTTATTTTAAGGGTCTGGAGGTTTAATTGGCACAGAGGAAAATAACGAGTTGAAAGGAAGGTGGGCCGACACCTTTACAACAAGCTCACCAGGGGGCGGTTTTGTTTTGGGGGGAAACAACAAAGTTATGTGAAATGTGGATTTTATTAGAGAAGCACAGGACAGAGTTTGGAGTTCGTTGTTATCTTCTGCAGGCGGTTGTGCAACTAGTTGCTGACCTGATCTGGCCTTAAAAAAACACATTTTCACAACCTATGATTACCACATTTCTTGTCGAGTGCTGCATTTCTGTCATTTCCAAAGGAATTGTCTCAAGCCTCAAAATTTCCCAATCTCTCGCTTTCTTTTGGCATTTGATTTTTCACGCCAGAACAGAAACAATGCCAACAAATTTCCAATAAAAATGCTAACCTCGCTCTCCAAACAAAACAGTGGACCTCTCATTTGTTTTGATGGTTTGGTGTTGATACTAGCTATAACTTTCAACACAATATCCTTGTTTCCCTTGGTTGTGTAACTAAGTGGCAGACACATATTTCACCACAGCTTCAGGCCGACTATGAAATCTTGACTATGAATTTCCAGTGAGAAGTAGGTAGCAAGAAACAGGGTTAGTGCAAAGCACATTGACATGATGCCTCTATAAACCCTTTGTTTTAAGAGGACTTGTTCCAGATGGCATCTGTTACGTGCAAAATATGTCTTGCATTAAGCCTTGGATGCATTAATACAAAGTCTAATATTCAAAAGTAACAACGGGCAGTGGAGAAAGTGTTTTTTTTTTTTTATTTGCGCGCAGTGTTTGGCAGATCAAAGAGAACGCTGAGAGCTATATTGCACAGGTGACTGTAAAGGCAGGTTTCATTACAGCATATTTCTCTAGGCCCGGGAATTACTGCCTGCTTTGCTCACACGCACTACCGCACACATATGCTTTCACTTTGGATTTGGAGTTGGTTGCAGAACTTTACCATTCAGCGCAATGAGCGCTTTAAGTCCGCCAGGGGTTTCGGTTTGATCCTTGATGTTTACAGCACCTCAGGACTCATGAAAGAGGCCGAAAAGAATTTGCATATTGTATTGTACTCTTTTATAACATAAGCTTTCATACAAGCATGAAGAAACATAACAGACTATCAACAAACAGGAGAAACTGTGCCAAGCTTGGCATGTTTAAGCTGATGCTTTTTGAAGTACAAAGAAGAATCGATCTGTCATTTACTTACAAAGCAGATTGTATGCATAGTAAAGCTTTTATCTCTCCCTAACAAAGCAATGTCTTTTTTAATATCTCAGTTGTTTCTTAGATTGTTCTCTGAGGAAAAGTCTGCAGAACACAATAATGTAAATAAGTAGCTACTATAATGTTTCAGAACTCATATTTGAGAGGACTCTAAGTGAAGTGAAGTTACTTGTGGCCAGGTATGGTGACCCATACTTGGAATTTGTTCTCTGCATTTAACCCATCCAACGTGCACACACCAGCAGTGAGAAGTGATCAACCACACACACACACTGTGAACACACACCCAGAGCAGTGCCTTGCTCAAGGGTTTCACCTCAGTCGTGGTATTGAAGGTGGAGAGAGTGCTGGTTATTCACTCCCCCCACCCACAATCCCTGCCGGACCTGGGACTCAAACCCGCGACCTTTGGGTTACAAGTCCAACTCCCTATCCATTAAGCCACAACTGCCCCTTAAAGAACGTTCCCTGACCGGGAATCGAACCCGGGCCCCGGCGGTGAGAGCACCGAATCCTAACCACTAGACCACCAGGGATGGTCTCATCAAGTTCTCTGAATTTATCCTGCTTTTCAGATTGTTCTTCTGAGAAGGACTAAAGAAAACACTTGTTTGTATCATAATAACTCATATTTGACAATCTGCAGAAAACTCAAATATGTCTCATCAAGTTCTTTCAAGTTCTATTTAAGATCTCAGTTATATCTCCTGCTTTTCAGATTGTTGTATTTAAAAAATAGACTTGAGAAGACACGTTTGTCTTTTAAAATGGTCTTAAAAATAAAGGTGTTTAAAAGGGTCTTCACAGCGATGCCATAGAAGAACCATTTTTGGTTCCACAAAGAACCATTCAGTCAAAGGTTCTTTAAAGAACCATCTCTTTCTTACCTTTTTAGAATCTGAAGAACCTTCTTTTTTACCACTTTCTGTTTTGTAAAATAAATGTTCTTCAGATGTTGAAGGTTCTTCATGGAACCGTTTACACAAAAGGTTCTTCTGGGGTACCTTTATTTTTAAGAGTGTATGTCAGAACACATTTGACAATCTGTTATTGGAGAACTTATGTCTCATCAAGTTCTCCCAAGACTAAACGAGATCTCTTTAATATCAGTTATTTCCCCTGCTTTTCAGATCGTTCTCCTGTGAAAAAGACTAACCCTAAAGACACTAAACTCACATTTGTCTCCATGTTTCTCCCAACACCAATTTTTGCAGCTCTATAATCATACTACATGTCAACAATTGAATCATGTTGGTCTCTTTTTACTTCTCTGACTTTTATTATTATGAAATGTTGATGGTTGCTTCTTCTGAAAATCCCATGAAATACCAGAATATACATCCGCAGAAGTTCTAAGTATATAAAAACTGGAAGTTTGTCTTAGTGGAAAATTGTCATAACTTCCCTTCCATTCCACTAAAATGACACAGCTTTGACATTTCCCACTTTATTTTAGAAAACGAAAAACAGAAATGAAACCTTCAGAATGGTCATATAACGTCCCTCACCTTCCACTGGGGTTGATGGGTATGCTATACCATAGTGAACCTATAGTGGGCCCCCTTCATCAGGACCCAGTACAAAAGATCCCATTGTCCTTCCCTGTATTGACAACCCATAATATAGATTGTCCTATGATTTAAAACATCACAATTTAGCATTGTACATTATTAAATCTAAATAATAAAAAGTGATTTACAGTCAGTTTAACAAACCTGTCCTGCTCTGCTTACATCATCAAGCCAAGTCCCAATTTTTATTCCAGTGAACATTTTTCTGAGTTGGTTTATTTATGAAAGCCAATTTCTTTATAGACACAAGCCTAAAGTATTGGTTACACAAAAGCAATTAGACACTTCGAACATTATTTGACAGCGCTGATGTAGCGCTGATGTAGGTTGACTATATTTTTTGGCGTCTTCTAACTGTATATGTCAGTAAATCTTATAATGTTAATATTCCAGTCTGTCTGAGTGATTAAAATCAGTTTGTTACTGTAAAATGTACTGATAACAGCTTTGGCTGCCCACATGGTGAATAAAGGTTCATCAAGATCGGCCTCTCCTGCAACTGTAGCCAATAATAACATAATGAAAGAGTATAAACACAAAACACCATCATGTTAACACACAAAGTGAACAAAATGCAATATAAAAACTCCAATAGAAAAAAATACAAATTGACTCTTAAATCTCTCTCTCTCTCTCTATAGTGCTATTGTGATTAATTGCATCCAACACAAGTTTTTCTTTATAGAATTTATGCGTGTCTACTGTGTATATTTAATAGCCTATGTATAAATACACACACACATGCATGTAGGCTATAATTTTTTTTTAAATATTTACATGTAATTAGTACATATGAATATATTCATATAATTTATATTATACCTAAATATATTTAATATATAAACATAACATTTTTCTTAAATATATGCATGCATATGTATTTTTCTAATATAAATAATACATATATATAGCCTATTTTTATCCACAGATGGCATTGTTAAAATAAAAAAGGTAAATTGCGTAATGACTGGCTGGGTGTACACTCCTTGCTCTTATCCATTTACAGTAGCATTTTACATTTTCAAACTGACTAGTTCACAGCACTCCGCGTCTCTGTTCGCTCTGCTATTCCAGCAGACTGGAGAGGATCGAGAGCGCGCGCCATAGCGCAGCACAATCCCACTTGATGACGTCGGTCAGTTTCCGCTGTCAGTCATTCCCCTCCTCGTGCCTCCTCTACTATCGCTAGAAGAGTAGCTCGGGTGAAAAAAAAGTCCGACTGCTCGACCTACGGACTACAAACTTTCTCCTAACACCAATACCTCGAAGAAATGGAGCTGGGATTATGGAATTAAAGCAAGGAGCGCTTGCGATGGAGATTTTATTGCTGGAACTGCTGCTTTGTTGTAGTCTGACGGTGATTCGTGGTGAGTAAAATAGTTTTTGTGAAGTTTTTCTTCTACGGCTCTGAGGTGTTGGAGTCATTATATCACCGCGAACAATGTGATACAAAGTAAAACGCACGAGCGCGAAACAAACTTGCGCTCGGTCGGTTTCGCGAAGCGTCTGCGTATTTTGTTTTGTTTCGCACGAGCGTTTATTTTGATCGTTTACATGTTTAGAAATGCAACTGTAGTTTGGAGAGCAAACTTTAGCGAGTTAACGTAAAGTTGAGCTGGTTTGAACTAAACTATAGTCTGCGGCGGGTCTGTAAACCGAGATGTGCGCTTCTGGAAATCGAGTTTGAACTTTAAAACTGAAAAAACAACTTTTTTTAAAAAGTATTTGACATGTTTGGTCGGAGTTTTGAAGCTTATAGGGCTTGTATACGTCTCTGGTTGTGTGTTATGGAGGCCTCGGTGGTGTCGGATGTCAAACACCGTGAAAAAGAGGGCAAAATTATAAAAAAAATTACTTTTAAAACTCCTTTAAAGACGGCTATTTTACCAGACCTTCATCTGAATAGTGTTACAGACAATTTGGTGGATAACGATGCTATTTTAACAAAAACACTGCTGAAGTTTATTAAATGAAAGACTCTCAGCCAGCTCAAAGACCCTCAGTACATAAAGGGCTATGTTAGATTTTCTTGGAAACACTTAATAATAGCATTCATAACCTAAACAAATATTACTAGTTCTTAACAGGTAATTAGTTTGAAAGTTAGGAAACTGTTGGTAACACCTACTAAACGTGTATTGGTTGTTTATGTTTATTTCTTTTTAGGTTAAAATGCAAATGTTATGTCTGTGATTAACTAGTCTCCATTTCTAGTCTTTCACTATATTAACTAGGCTAGTTCGTTTAAAACGGACCTGCAGAGTAATAAATGAATTCTTAAAATTATAGTCTTGCAGTATCTTAATGTAATGAATGCTAAATGCATACGAATTATAAAAGAAAGGCTAAACACTCAACTTATATGGCTACTATATACGAGTACAAAAATACGTGCAGATGGAAATCTCCTGGACACAAATGATTAATAGTTTCATCATAGTGTTGTAAAGAAGCATCACTGAAAACTTTCCTGTGACAGTCTCTGGTGAGAAATTGCCATTCAAACAGGCCTGTGCTTAAATATTTATAGTTTTAGCACCATGTACTCATTACTGGTTTGCTGGGATGTTTGTATTCACGCCTAGAAAGAGAGATTGAACTCTGGTTTGGTGTTATTTCTGTGGCAGGGAAGCAGAACCGTGTGAATAGTTTAATTCAGAAGGATTGAGTCATGTTATGTGCCATAACTCATATTTGTTTATCTTCTATTAAGAACTTTATCCCAAATATTTACCAGCAGCTACATGGTCCATTTTGTATTAGACTACTCTTCTAACTCGTTGCGTTATTTATTGCATAAATAATCCTTAAGATGATTAGTTTCTAGTATTTTATTCCATTTCAGCTACTAAATTTATTGCACAAATATGATTAAACTAGTCTTCTAATCGAGAAGTCTTTGGATAAATAATGGCAAGACAATGAGTTAATGTGCATTTGCATAGTAAGAAATGCTTAATTTCTGTTTTCAGAGATTTGAATGCTCATGAACATGTGTTCTGTTAAGATTTTTATGGCTGATGATTGAACTCGTAATAAGTCATAATATAGTGTAACTAAGTTGTTAGAACAACATGAATTCAATCCAGTCCTGCAAAAAAAAAGAAAGGTTCCAGTTAAATCCAAAAAGGTTTTACAGCCTGATTGTATTGGAAAACCTTTAATAAGTTCCACAACAAGCAATTTAATTCTCTTGTACTGTGGGAAACCATTTATATATGGGTGCTTTAGAGAACAGTAAACCTGTAAGCTGTAAAGTGAAGAACTTACTGGTGTAAAGAACCATCGAAGAAACTTTGTTGTTAAGAGTGAGGGAACAACATATACTTTTTCTTGGATGAAATGTTCTGATTTTGGCATTATGAAGTACTTCAATTATTGCAGGCCTGCATTGTTTGTAGCCGCTGTTCAGTTATTATAAGCTATTATATTGTAATTTTGAGAACAGACCGTGATGTTATTTTTCTTTGGAGTTTGGGCTTGGTGTTCTTAAATGTTTCTTGTGAAAAACGTATTTATTCAGGTCACGTCAATAGCAAGGGGTTCATTTGTTGACATGTCACTATGCAAGGTTGGAAATGTCTGGCAGCAAGCATCGCTGCGAATGTCAGAGCTTCGTCTCTGGAGTTTTTCTAGTAGTATTAATGCAAATTTAATAAGTTGTAACTTATATATTTCCCCATTTTTGTGTATTCAAAGACGAAGGTGGTGGAGTAAAATCTGTTGCATGTAATGCTAATTCAACACACGTGAACGACAAAAGACCTTGTTGAATTTTAGCATAACAAAAACCACAAAACTTTTGATGCAATTGTCAAGCTCTTACTCCCAATGTCAATCACTTCTTAAGCTAATTAAACACGTTTGCATTTGAATGAAAGGATTTTTTGGGGAAAGGGAAGGAAATGTAACAACCAATCCCTATTTTTATCCTGGACTTTTTTAAATTGTTATTTGAGTTTATAATTATTTTATAAGTGTATAAGCGGTTTAGACCTAGATAAGTGTGAATTATTTTTTTTAGGATCACAGGAAGGTGTCTCAGAGTTCACAGTTTAAAAAAAAAATGTTTGCATACTTGTGTGTGTGTGTTTTACAATCTCTCGCTTTACTGTATGGTCTCTTGCTGATAAGGGTGGGCGGAAGTGAGCGACCGGTTTTCATCGTAATCGGGCAGATCAGGTAGGTAAAAGGAGATTGAGGACAGGGGAAGAAAGCAGAGATAGTGAATGAGCGGAGCTTTTCGTTTGAAACGCTTTTACCCACTTTCCAGGACTCTTCACGTGTTTGTAGACCTCTAGCCTCTTTTGTGCTCCTCCCTTCTGAAGACGGTTAATTCTAGTGACAAGCTCAGACTCCTTCAGCTGTTTCTTTGTGCTCTTCCTCTACAAAGGAGGAGCCCGGTGGGCCCAGGTGCTCTCAACTCCCCCTCCTGGCACTACAAAAGTCAGAGAAGAGCGGAAGTTCCTAAGTCATATGGGTGCTCGGTTATAGACTGGAAATTCTCCTAGGGACGTCTGTTTAGGGAGATTAGCAATCTTCACGCTGTGGCAGAAATTTATTGCTGGACTTTGACTGATTTTGTTTCCTCTAGTAAGCCGCAGTGTTTGAATGTCCATTGAAACAAGGCTCGCTTTGCTTTTGTCCTCTAGATCTCTGGCACGTTGCCTCTAAAACCATTACAAAGTTACTGGAGTTCATCTGTTTTCCCTTTTCTTTCTCTTAGTGAGCTCAGATGTGCTCTGCGACAAAGATTTGTGTCCACAGAAGTTGTGAGCTTGCAGAAACTCCTTTCAGGAGCATTTGAGTGGCTTCTAATTACATTTCTATACAGTAAAATCTCAGAAATCTGCAAAAAAGTAAAGTTTGTCAAAACAAGTCTGTCTGAGGTAAATATTATATCTGTCTGTCTTTCTGAAACAGTCTGTGTGTGTGTCTGTCTGTCTGTCTGAGGTAAATATTAGGGTTATATATCTGCCTCTTTCTGAACCTGTGTGTCTGTCCTATCTGTCTGTCTGTCTGTCTGTCTGTCTGTCTCTGTCTGTCTGTCTCTATCTGTCTGAAGTAAATATTAAGTTTATAAGAAGGTTATCTATCTGTCTGTCTGTCTGTGGTAAATATTAAGGTTATATATCTGCCTCTTTCTGAATCTGTCTATCTGTTAACGTGATTTGTCTATAATGAATATCATAAAACTTATTAATCTTTTTTTAAAAGACCCAGAACAATAAATTTGAAAAACCTAGAACGAACATCAACAATGTTATTTATCTCCAAACAAACATATTGTGAAGCGAGTCTACTTTTTTCCTGTTTTTTTTTAAGAGCTATAGACTACCTATCCATCAGCTAATGTGTTTGCTTGTACTAACTGAAATGAGCTTTAGTGAGTAACCTAGTCTGTTTGGGTGGGAGATTGTGGTGGTGAGGGGTGCTTGTGGTTCTTCTGCATCATGCTGGTGGTGGTGGTGTTTTTTCTTGCACGTTTGGGCCACAGAGGTCTGTGTGATCTCATAAAACAGTGCAGCTGTTGGGACGAGGTTATCTTTTTAATCCCCACTGCTCTGTGCTCGCCGGGGAAGGAGGTGTCAGAGTCCTCCCAGGCTCTGCTGGACCATTCCAAAGGCTTTTCCGTGCAGATGGAAGCATATGCTGCAATTATGCTGCTTAAATGACGCGTACACCACCAATACTCCCACCAAACTGTGGAATATGTATATGCTTGAAGAAACTAGCTGATAAGAAGAAAAGAATAGACCTGCATCTCCTTTTCACAGTTATTCAAATATATCTCTCTTTGTAGTCTGAAAGATGGTAGAAAGGAGTGAAAGAGGTGGACTAAATGATTGAAGAAACAATCTGTGGGCCAGGTGGAATGAAGACGGCCGATTATTGTTTGATGTGTGGGGTCTGTTGCTTACACAGCGTGTATACTTCACGCCTCTGTCACTGTTTAGTAGATGGAGTGCTGTGTTTGCATGAAGTGTATACAACTGTAAATCACGCTAAAGTTGTGTCTAAACTTGCCAAATAATTGCAAGACACTTCTTGTGGTCATAGCTGGGCATTTAGTTCGTGATAACTATAAAAGTGGATTTCGAACTTTCGGTTTTGCATTTGCTAGTTTGTCTTGGAATTTAAGGTATTTTTAATAGTTATAAATGACCCAGAATAGAAGTATCTATAAAATCTGACAACTTATAGTGTTATATGTGGCAATTACTAAATATGCATACAGTTGTCTTCAACATTACATACACCTCGCAGTATATATATATCAGCATCTTTTGCATTTTCCAATAATAACTGTATGATTTTGAGATACATCTTTTCACACAACTGAGGGACTCTTACAGACTCTTACTTAAAACTATTACAGAAGGTTCAAATGCTCACTGATGCTCCAAGTTTGATTTTCTAACATCCAGTTTATTTATTACTAGTTTAATAGGGCTGACAGTTTTTAAGTATATTATAATTACACGTTCATAGATTCTGATGCGTCCTGACTTAATGTGTTTTTCACATTTGTGGAGATAATAGTGGTTAAGGAAGCCTTGTCTTTTTTTTCTTTTTTGGTAAACTTTGTTAATAATGTTATTTTAATCATTTCAACAGTATGGCTATAAAATAAACGGTTTACTTTTGAACCCACATTTTTATCAGTCACAATAATTATCTTAAATTACCTTCATTTGTAAAGTTTGGTGCCACTCTTTCAATCTGTAAATGATTTAATTATGGTAGTCTGTAGTTGAAAGATCTTGTTATGCTGTCCCAGCTGGCCAGTGATTCATAAAGTAAAATGTGATGACTCTCAAATGTAGGAGATCTGTGGTGGTTCGCTAGCACCTTTTTTTTTTTTTTCTATAGAGGAGCTTTACAGGACACTTACATGCTGGTTTTCCTTCCTGGTGGTTGCTGATAAAATAACCCTCAAGCCAAAAATTGCTGCGGTGTTTGCTTTCAGATAACACCAAATCACATATCATGCACTGTTTAGTCTCGTAAGACTGCTTGCTTAGTGGATACCGGCCTGGTCAGAAAGCTGCGATCATGTGATGGAAAATGCCACTTTAGGGCCGTCGAAATCTTAAAATAAGGCAAGAATTGCTGTTACTTTTGCTCATACTTTAGGTTGGCCTCTAAGCAAACCTCTAATCACAGGTATTAAACTTTGGCGTGTAACTCATCCTGCAAAGTTTGTGCTACAGACATGAATGATGTCTGAAATCATGTGGTTTGTTTACTTTTCTAAATGATCAGATGTACAGTTCTGATAAAATGTGTGGTAAAGAAAATCCCTGCAGACTTGCACTGAATGGAAAAATAAAGGTGCTTCATGATGCCATAGAAGAACAGTTTTTGTCTAAATGGTTCCGTAAAGAATCTTTAGCATATTTTGTTTCACAAAAGGTTCTTTGTGGCAAAAGAAAGTTCTCCAGATTCTAAAAAGGTAAGAAGGAGATGGTTTTTTTAAAGAACCTTTGACTGAATGGTTCTTTGTGGAACCAAAAATGGTTCTTCTGTTGCATCGCTGTCTTGAAGAAACTTTATTTTTAAGAGTGTAAAATCAGCTTTATTTTAAACATCAGCCTCATAGAGTGTGATGTAGGAGAATATGGATCTCATAATTGATGCAGTTCAATTAGGGGTGGGCGATATGGAAAAAATATCATAGTACAATTTTTTTTCTGGGGAAATCACGATTCACGATTTTTATCCTGATTCTTTTTCAAGTTGGCTTTTTAAGACCATTTTGCAAATTACAGAGGTAGGGGTGGGCAGTATGGCAAAAAGATCATATTACGATTTTTTTCAAAAATATCAGGATTTTATCACGATTCTTTGTCATTGATTTTACTATTTTGCAAGTTGTCTGAGCAGTACAGACAAACTAATTTGCCTTTTTTATAAAA
>JAUMHE010000085.1:5346165-5357097 GCA_032359235.1 Enteromius mattozi | reverse complement strand
TACTGTTTGGTTACTCAAAATATCTTATTTTGTGTTTAGCACAAGAAAGAAATTAATACAGGTTTGGGACAACATGTCAGTGAGTAAATAATGACACAATTATTATTTTTGAGTGAACTATCCCTTTAATGACAAGCGGCGCATGTTTAGTTTTGTCCCTTTAAGAGCTGCACGCATCTAATATACTGGCATGACGGAGATGATAAAATGGCATGAGACTACGATATTCCTTACAAAGCAGATCGTGGAGAATTTTTTATCGTCCACGATCAAAAATCGTCATATCGCCCACCCCTAAGTTCAATTTTAGAATAGTTTCAGAATGATACTAAAAGGTACAAAATGCTACGTCAATGAGATGACAGAAAGTGTGTAGTAGATTGTTGTTGATAATTTAAGAGGCCTTCAAAATTTGCTTACCAAATATGACATACTAGGCTTTTTATGGATAATATTTACCTATGAGGAGTTTTACATGTTGTTATTAATAGCATCACTGCGAATAACAGAAATCCGCAGTTGCTTATCGATCGTGACATGCTTCTTAGTAAAGTGGCATGCTGGTAAACCACAGCAGGACACCCCAGCTCTCAGCACTCTCACCGTCTGCATCTAATGACATCATATGTCCTCTCACCCCCTGGAAGTTATTGACTGCGACGTGAGTGGCACTTGCTGGCACATGCGGATGGGCGCGAGGTGCCAACTGGCATTCCCCGTGGAGATGTCTGGGTGCCAAAATGAAGGGCAGACATTTCCGTTGTTTCCTCTGCTATTCATTCCCCAGAGAGCGTCACATGTGCCTCTCATTTAGCTCGATGAGTTCATGAAAAACACTGATTATTTAGAGATGGGGAGCCTGGGTTGCAGCAGACAGACGGAGTGGATTACGAAGCACGTTTTGTGAAATGGCAGATTCCTTGGTAGCAGAAATGCACAGTCATAATTTGTAACGAAAATGTTATTGTCTGCCTCGTTTTTTTTTTAAGGATGATTCAAACAAGTGAAATGAAATATTGCCCATATTTTTGGTCACATCTGACTTTTGCCTGCAGGTTCTCCCTTGCTGCTCTTTGCCAACCGGCGGGACGTCCGGCTGGTGGACGCAGAGGCGGGCCGAACAGAGTCTGCAGTGGTTGTCAATAATCTTGAAGATGCGGCCGCAGTGGACTTCCTCTTCTCAGAGGGCCTGATATTCTGGACTGATGTCAGTGAAGAGGCCATCAAACAGACCTACTACAACCTCTCTACTATCTGTAAGATCAGTGTTTTGTGGTTTGGAATTACTAGCAAAGAAATTACTCTAGATTGCATTGTAGAAAGGTTTTTTTTTCTTCTTTTTTTTATATTATCTAAGATTAATATTTTTAATATATCCATTTATCTAATATAATTTAAAATATTTTTTAAAAATGTCTATAATGCTCACCAAGGCTGCATTTTATTTAATCAAAATACAATTAAAACAGTAATATTGAAAAATTTTTTGAATTTTTTTTGTTTGTTTGTTTTCATCCATTTTAAAATGTTCATTTATTCCTGTGATGGCAAATAAGTCATTACTCCAGTGTTCAGTTTCACTTTATCTGTTATGATCGATATTTTTGCGATTTTGTGGCAGAATTGATGTTTTATGAATAGAAAATAAAAAATAACAGGATCTATTTTAAGATTACTATAAAAGTCTGTCACAGTGACCAGTGTGCAGATATATAGCATTATTGTCATCGCCATTTCTCAGTCATGTAAGACTGTATTTTAATATTAATTAATTTTTGAGGGCAGTGTAGCACAGCAAAAATGTTGTATCATTATCTGGAGGCAGAATGAAACATTTGAGGAATGCTTAAACTGATAACACTGTTGTGGAACTGAATGGAGGCCTTGTATTTCAGCTATGAAGGAGGCCACTCTGGGCAGAGAGCAGACGGTGGTGGTATCAGGTCTGGATTCTCCTGATGGCTTAGCCTGTGACTGGCTCGGACACAAACTCTACTGGACAGACTCAGAGACGAACCGCATCGAAGTGGCCAACTTGGATGGCACCTCTCGTAAGGTGCTCTTCTGGCAAGATCTCGACCAGCCCAGGGCAATAGCGCTTAACCCTTCTCATAGGTGAGTCCCTTCCTCTCTGCTCTCATTTCCTCTTTCTCTCGTCCCCATACTCCATTCAGTGGGTGGTCTTTGCATGCGTCCTTCCACCCTTGACCCCCAGCGTTCATTAATGCATGGCCTGGTTGTTTATTTATAGGCCGTTAGAACTCCCCCCACCAAAAGAGAGATTGGGATGCAACGTAGCGTTCAGGCTGTTTCCTGTTGTTGTGCGGTGTGTAGATCCTGCATGACAAACCTTCACTCTTCTGGTGCCATGTGTCCAGCCCGAAGTAGATTCCACTTGTGTGTCCGCTCTGACTTTGCCGGCGAGTTGGCGTGTTTATATGCAACATGTAACTTGAGTTCTGAGAGATTGCTCTCACTCACATTACTTAAGCCCTGGCTTAGCTTGTACGCACGTACTTGGCTTGAGACATGTTAGGTAACGTGAGTCACTGTCTGTACCATGTCTTATACTTGCGGGATTGTAACAGTTTTAAGAATGATATCAGCAAATTAAATTTAGGCCTTTTTTGTTGTGATTTTATAAAAAAAATTTTTGACAGTGCAGTTCACTGCTGACATCTGTCAAATTAAACAACATCAGTAATTATAAAAATATCATTAATTGTGTTAATAAAGTAATAATAATTCATAATAATTTAATAAATACAAATGTATTAAAATGGCATAGATAAAAATTAATATGTAATAATAAAAAATAGAATGATAATATATTTACTGTATTTTTTGTTAAATTTATATTTATATTTTATGTAAAATAAAAAAATGTGCTGTCAAAGGATTAAATTAATCACATTCAAAGTAAATTTTAATAAATTAATAAAATAAACTGATTAATTAGGCATGTTTAAAGTAAGTATATAATAAATATATATTTAATGTTCAATTGCTAAATTGTTAAATATAAATATTTCTTTAAAAATTGACTTCTAATGTCACATACAGTTCAGTGTGTGTGTCTGTGTTTGTGCATTTACATAGGCCTATTTGCATTATACAAGTCAATTATTAAATTTGAATCTACATTAATAGTGTAGGAAGGCTATTATTTTTTGTATCTATGAAATATGTTCCTCAACCTTTCTTTTTTGGGTTATATATAATTTAGCATACACTCTTGAGTCAAGTGAACAAAAACGACCTTGATAGTCTGTCTGTTTATGGTCATGACAGCCTGAGTTGAGGTCAAAAAAATCTAAATGCACTGCTGCTGAACTGTGCGTTTCACATTTTTATCGTCCACCTCGTTGCGAACACAAGGCTTTTAGCTCATTCTGTATTTATGACACCCAAGAGCTGGGACATTTTTCCCCCACAATGCGTTTCACTTTGTGCGGTGTATGATGAAGACATTAAAAATGGAGCCAGACACTGTTCCTGGCCTGTAGCCTAAAGAAACACATCCATACCGCTTGCTTTTTTTCAAAACATTAGCTGCCTGTTTTGTGAAGTTCAATGCGTTTAAAAAGAAATTTTCAGACCGAGAGATCCGTTCTCCAGTTACACTGCAATCCCAAAGTTAATGTCTGGCATTTTTGAGCAGACGTACTTAATATAAGCTTCATGCGTTTTTATTTTCTTATTGTCACCGCCTGAGAGCTTTGAGTTGAGATTTACCGTGGAGATCCAAGACCTCTGTCGGGCCCCTACTTCAGATCACAGAAAGGGGGGCTCTGCTTTTTACAACCCCCTCAGAGTGAGAGCAACCGCATGCAGGGGCCCCTGAATTATGTTTGTCTGTTCTCAAGACACGTTCATTGTTTTCACATTCTCAAAAAGAGGCTTGGGAGGAGTGAAAAGATGAATTACCATCAGATGAAAAGAATGGGTCTTTTTTATTTATTGCCTTGTTATGTTTGCTGACTGAATGAACAAAAAATAGAGTTTTTCTAGCCAGACAGGCATGGCACATCCAAATATCTGACAAAAGTGTTTTATGTGGAGTTATATAGATGTACCTGGTATTGGAGACGTTCTGCCATCTTCTGTAGACATTCCACAATCTCCTTTCGTTGGGTGGCTCCAGTTGATATTCTCTGTTGCGTGGCCAAGCGTCAGGTTTATATCTGTGTATAACGCAGACAAAATCACAACAAACTCGCTCGCACGCACTCCAGAGATGACGACGCTGGTTGTTTGTCTCCACTGACATCTCAGCATGGGAATTTTTCTTTAATGTGATATCTAGTTTTGGTAGCAACAGCATAACGAGACTTAGCTTCATTTGTTTTCTAGCACTGTATTCTTAATGTTCAATATGGATTGACAAAGTTGTACTCTAAACAGGAAAATGTGTAGAACTTTGGTTGTAAATATGGCAAAAGTGTTAAATGGAGCTGAGAGTACTACACTCTGTGTTAGCATTACCTATTTGAGGAACTCTCATCTAGCTTTTAGCAGGTGTAAAACTATTAAGCGTTTTTAAAAATGCTTCCAGCTTCCCAAAGATTTAAAGCTGCTGCTTGATATTAAGGTGAAATCTCTTTGAAATGTCAAACCAAGCAACTTGCTGTTGGTCAATGTGGTGAATTTATCTGACCAACTTTAACCCGCTGGGAAATTTCACCTTTCTGAAGGCAAAAATTTGACAAGAAAATTGCAAATGTGCACCTTTAGCCATTAAATTTCACCACCTTTAGTTGTGGTGCTTTAAAGGCTATACATTTAAACTTTCTTAGACGGTTGATCAATTAGCCAACCGTTCTGACTCATCCCTTGCTAGTAAGTTGCTAAATTTGAAGTCAAAGTCCCAGTTATTAACCTCGCTACAGTGTGACATTCGAAGAGTTATTGTCCTTGTTACAGCCTTTTGCAAAAGCATTGTTCAACCGTCTCTTTGTTCTGTCAGCCATCAGATTTCAGCAGCGCTGTAATGCTAAAGTTCCTAATTGAGAAAAATTCAGCACAACCGTTGGAGGCACAGGCAGGCTAATGGGATGCATCTCGGGGGAGGAAGGGCTGGTTGAGTTTTCATGCTTGGTCTCCCTGCTGGCATGAGATTTGATAAGTGTTTCCGTTGGCGACACGCTTGCTGTCGTAGCTTGTGCGCTACAAGTAATCACGGCTTCCCTGGGCGAATGCTTCCCTTTATGCCTTTTTTTTTTTTCTCAGTTGTCTTTTTTCCTCTTTTTGGTCTTCATTCCCCCAATGAGATTTATTTTTTGTGTTGATTAGACATTACAGATATAGTTTAGCTGCAGTTCTGTAATATAATTTTTCAATTGCATCATATTCCCCCACAAAAAAAGCTAGTAGGCTATACGTGACCTACAAAAACAGCTAGACTCACACACATGATGCTTTACAGCATGAACAGGGCATTGTTCTGGTTAAGGCATAAAACGGCTTAACCATTACTGATAAAGGCAGTCCATACCATTTAACAGTTCACTGAAATGTCGTCAAGCAAAATACTACAGTTTCTCAAACTGTGTTTAATTCACAATACAACATCTTAAGTAATTCCACTTTATTTATGATAGTAGGGGTGTTTTTAAACTAGCTCAAAATAAAATTATCACCATAAAAGGAGATATTTAGCACAATGTTTTTGCTGCTGTATTACTTTGAAAATAAATGGTAACAACTTTTCAAGCTGAAAAAAAATTTAGTTCATATAAGTTGTACCTTTTATACTCTTAAGTGTTCTAAAATTATAAAATAGCATTGTGTTAGAAAAAGACAAATATTTAAGCAACTGTTCGTTGAAAATCACTGTTTCGTGACTTGGCAAGTCAAATGTAGGGTTCTTTTATGCTCTGCATGTTCTTTATATGTATATATTTATATTTATATATATATGCAATGTTTCTGTACTTGTTTCTATTATTATTTATCATAATCATTACTACCAAAAAACTAAATAAAATAAGAAATATTCCCATCATAATATTTCGCATATGTAGCAGCTTGTACTGCAAACCAAGCCAACAAGAAATTGAAAATAATGAATTGTGAGGTGCTTGTTCAACACACAGTACAAATATTTAAGCATATGATTATTTGAGATTTGTTAATGGCTAATTGAATGAGCCATATCACAATTTTGGCTGTGTATACATTCATCTTGCAGCTGTATGTTTATGGGTGAATTATTCCTTTTACACTGCTTTTTGTAGGTTAGTATGGCTAGTTTACAATCCATTTCTTTTCATGCAAATTGGAATTGACTGCTGGTATTTCCTGAACACATAAAGGCTTTTTGCCAACCAAAAAAAGTTTGTAGTTGTTGAGCATGTGCTTTGCTTTGGTTGCTGTGTTGTGTTTCTCTCATATGAAGTGTTTCAAGCGAGACAGGCTCTGGCAAATATAACGCTGATATGGTTTGCTTTGAAAACAGCCTGCTCTTGAAACGTTTGTTTAGTCTAACTCCAAATCCATGTTGCCTAACCTTGAGCAGTTTCCAGTCAATACTTAAACCGTTGAAAATATCTCCATGTCATGCTGTACTTGAGTTTGTTTGCTCTGTTACTGATTGCATGTTATACTTCTTGCAAATACAGATGTGAAAATTATAGATTTTCATAGTCTAGTTGGAGGGTTGACTGGTTGACTAGTTTTCACTTAATAGAAACCAGCTGACTGATGCCTGTTTTTTTTTTTCTCTTCTCAGGTACATGTATTGGACTGACTGGGGGGAGGAGCCAAGGATAGAAAGGGCAGGAATGGATGGCAGCAGTCGACAAATCATTGTGCAGAAACAAATCTACTGGCCCAATGGACTGACTATCGATCTTGAGGAGCAGAAACTCTACTGGGCGGATGCCAAGCTCAGCTTCATCCACAGGGCCAACTTGGACGGAACGGCTCGGTCAGTTTCCTCATTCTTTCACACTTATTCTCAATTCATCTCCTTGTGTTTCTTTCCCTTTCCCATCCTGACTGAAGCTGAATGGTATGGAGTCTGTGGCCCAATCCAAACACTCCCTGCACGTAGGCCTGGTTTTAGACCCCCCCCACTTCCGCCCACTCTTAACTTGAGATGACCTCCGTGCCATATACCACTGTAACCCGATCCCGCTTGGCATTATGGGTATGATTCGGGCCCCCAAGCCAAAGGGTTACATTTCCTTTTGTTTATGTAGGATTTCGTAGCAACTTCAATAAAGAAAGGTATGTCAGACCCTCTGCTATGTTAAGATTTGCATTGCTAGTCGATCTGCAGGAGTCGTATGGTCTGGCTTGGCCTGTAGTCCAGCAGACGTCATCGAAGGAGGAACCTGACCTATATCTGGAGACCAGAATATCATGGAGACGTGATGATTGATTCCATCATTGTTTTAAAGTAGCCTTTTAGCCCTAGAATACCAAAGAGGCATCCGTTTAAAGTGATGTAGTTTTTAATTTTGTTAAAAAAAATAAAAATAAATAATAATAATAATTTAAATAAATTATAGATTAATATATATGTAATAAATATTTATTAATATATATAAGTGTGTGTGTATGTATATATGTGTGTATACATTCATACATTATATATTATACACATTGTTTCATTCTTATAGTTGGCAATATGAAATGTTATTTATTAAATTGTCAAAAATTGTCTGTCAAAAAGAGACAGTCTAAAATTGTATTACTTGAGTAAATCTTTTGTCGTTGTCAATCTGAAAAGTATGTTTTATTTAAATTATTTATATTTGTATTATTTAAATTTTATTATTATTTATTTTTAATTATTTAATTGATACTTGGTTCCTTCATTTTCAAGTCATATCCTCAGTGTTCAATTTTTTTTTTTCATGTTTACTCTCATGTAATAATTTACTTGCTGGGTTATTCTTTGCCTACATTTGTTGTGTAACCTGAAAAACAGTGCAGAGCATTAGTGTAATTCTGTCAAAGTTCTTTTCGACTGAATCAGACGTGAGTAATAGCAGTTGTCGTACATCTGTGGTTCAGTGGTGCAGGCTTTATTCCGGCCTCTTAATGACACTTGTGGCATTAAACAATTCATTTAAGGTTCTGCTGTCCTCACACAGATTTGGCTAAAGAATAGACGCTTTGGAGGGATTCTGCTCAGTGTCACGTCGTAATGTAAATTTGTTAGCGCTTTTCTTCAAACACTTACACTCGGTTGTTTGTAAAATAAAAGAGCCCGAACACCTTTGTTTAATAGCCTTTTCAGTTTGCTGGCTTCAAACATCTCCGTCACTACCAAGAGTGCGTCAAAAGCTGTGAAAAATCTGTTTGTAATTACCTTTCCAGAGTGCTGACCCCCCTCCACCACCCGTCCCCCATTCCCCTGTTCGTCACACACTATTAAAAATCGGGAGGGTGAACAACATGTCAGGTCTAACTCTTCCATGCACACTCACGCACACTGACTCCCCCGACCTAACCAGGAAAATTTATCCCCTCTCGACCCACTACAGCTCTGTGATTGATGAGCGACGCTTCTCTGAATACTGCAGCACTACGGTTCTGAACACTTGTTGCTTTGATTCGCTCCTGTTTATTTATGTCCAGTGGTTCAGAAGGCCGTCGTTTGGCCGGACAAATGCAACACACGGCGCTCCGATGGACTCTGAGGGAACTTCACTTAATAAGGGCAGCTGTGCCGTTACAGAACAGGATGACTCCCTACTAACGACCGAAACAGATGCGGTCTTACAGGTCGATGACAGCCTGATTTGTTTAATTCCCCCCTCTTCTTGGAAAAGAAGTCCTACGGGCCCCCCAAAGGGAGGGGGGGTTCGGTTTCGCATGAGCTCCAGATTTCCTGAAGGGTCTAAAAAAGACCTCAGTCCTCAGTTGATGTAGTTGGCTTGTTGTTGTGGTCTTAAATTCCCTTTCTATATGCCTTTTGGAAAGGGTAATACCTGTAGGCCTCTTATGTCTTTAAAATTAAGACATGTAGGACAACCAGAGTCCCTAACTTACATTTACTGGAATTATTTCCCTTATAAAGAATTCCAACTGGATTCATAAAGCAAGCTGGCTTGGAATGTGTGTTCCCTGCTGAAAGACTAGACATTCCAAGCTGGTCCAGGCTGGTTTATACCCATCAGTGCTGGTCTTACTAGTGAAGTTTTGGTCAACCAGTGTGGTTGAACATTTGGAACAAGCTCACTGATATATTTTATTTTAAGATTTAAAAAAAAAAAAAAAAAGTCTGATATAAATTTATTTTTTTCGATTCGTCGTTGTTGTTGTTTTTAAGTAGATTTTTTTTGTAACATTCTAAATATCTTTACCCTCACTTATCCGTTTAAAGGAGACCTATTATGCTCATTTTTACAATATGTAATATAAGTCTCAAGTGTCCCCAGAGTGTGTCTGTTAAAAAATATCCCACAGAGCTTTTATTATATCATATTCAAAATGCCTATATTGAATGGAAGCAGAAACACGCTGTTTTCGTGCATTTCTCTTTAAATGCAAATGAGCTGCTGCACCCCACTCGCTTTTATAAAGTAGGGCCATATTAGTTTATAATTCTTTTAAAATATAGTTTTCCTGCACACATATCCAAAGTATGCACTCAGAAAGAGTTATCCTTCATGTCTTTTGTTAACACAAGTTTATGTTAAAAAACATAAATGAGTTACAAAAACAGTCAGGTCTTTAAAAGACTGCTAAACCATTGTCGATTGCAAAAACACAATGGTGGAAATGTACCGATGAAGGGGTGGTAATATTATAATACGATCCCCTTTATATATCACGGACAGAGCAAAGCTTTTTTTCAAAAGCTTGCAGAGAAAGGCTTACCAAAAAAAATTGTTCACATTTTCTGGGTTTGTACATGCACCGGGGACCTGATTGTAGCAATTAAATATGGAAAATATCATGTCATGCATCACTCAAAAGCATCTAAAATCCAAAATGCAACACATGTTGATCATTTAAGTGGGGTGTGTATTTACATATGTGTTCATACTTACAGGGAGGCCGTTGTGGAGGGTTCCCTCACTCACCCATTCGCCCTAACTCTTTATGAAAAGACGCTCTACTGGACAGATTGGCAGACCCGATCCATCCACGCCTGCAACAAATATACTGGAGAGAAACGGAGAGAAATCCTCAGTGGCATTTACTCGCCGATGGACATCCAGGTGCTGGGCCAAGAGCGGCAGCCCAACAGTGAGTCTACTCTCCTCAGAAACTCAAAACACTAGTTAATAGATGGTTCGGTTTTTATCAAACCAGAACAAAATACATATTTTATCCCAGGACCCATGAGGTTTAAGTGCTGGCCCTAGGATTCAGACTGATTCGAAGCTCTAATACACCTCAAATACACAGTAATCTTCAGTGTTACGCTCAGGTCAGATCCTTCACATTCCATGTTTAATTTTTTAGGTTGTTCTTTCAGCACTTACTGTACTGCCTCTTGTAAAAGTGTCGGCCTTTTAGCCCGTGAGGCAATCTGGGGAGAATAGTTCTCAGGGAATGAAATTTTTCAAGTGTCTTGCATTCCACTCTGAACAAATAAACACAGTTCCTCAGTGGAGACGGGGAACAGTCCCAGCACGATCCCACCCCCACCTTTGTGTGTGTGTGTGTGTGTGAGTGTGAGTGTGTGAGAGAGAGGATGTGGGTGTGGATTGCTCCGAAACAATTTACATCCCACACAGACACCACTAGGTAAGTGTTTGTTGTGTTGGAGGTAAGATAATAAAGAAAGGATGAAGCAATCATCATGCAAACAAACAGTGAAGATCGAGACCAGTGGGGTGGTTCTGGCAGGTTCCAGTGGGCACTTGGAAAGAAATGTTTTGTTTCGATTAGCGCTGCAACTAATGACTATTTCAATAGTCGACTAGTCATCGACTACCTTAACGACTAGTCGACTAGTCATTATGAACT
>JAUMHE010000085.1:5307066-5327383 GCA_032359235.1 Enteromius mattozi | reverse complement strand
CCAATTGAGCATCTCTGGAGAGACCTAAAAATGGCTGTCCACCAACGTTTACCATCCAACCTGACAGAACTGGAGAGTATATGCCTGTAAACTGTAATTGCAAATAATCTGAATGAAGAGAAACGGACCCCTAATCTTTCCTGTGCCTTTTTATCTGAATCCATTTAATGAATACTATTTTACAGACAGGTAAAGACTGATCATGTGAAACTTTAACACTTTAACACTAAACAATCTCTTTGTGCTAAATCTGAAGGAAACTTGCAGTGTGCATGAAATATTGTCTCCTCAGCTATCCTTAAAGTCACATCTGCCTGTATCTTGAATCACACCAGAAATCTTGAGCATTCACTGAGGAGAAATCCAGTTTTCAATACATATTTCAAATCCCTAATCCTCCTCCATTATTCAAATAGCTTCCACACAAGGATTGTCACCAATCTACCATTGAAATGCTAATACGGTGTTATTAAGCTTCTGAACAGATGCACAGCAGAGAGATGGAGCTTTGAGGTAATGTCTCCCACCGTGTTCTTACAGACGTCACCTGTGTTCCTGTGCTGTTTTTCTCCTCTGACAATAGGATGGTACATTCACCCAGCCCTCCTGATCCTAAGCTTCATCCTGCCTTATAACAGACCTTATCATTTATATTTTGTGATGTGTCCCATTTCCTTTGATGGCAGCGTCGGTGGAGATTGCTCTAAAAGCACTAAAAGTCAGCAGGCTTTAGCTTGTTATTGCTGGAGTGTGTGAGAGGAGCTCTGACTAGTGCTAGTGTGACCTGACATGCTGGAGATTTTCTGCCTCTCATCGTGCACCTAACAGAAGAAAGTGTACGGCCATGTATGTCCAAAAAAATCTTCCTCATTATCGGCTTCAAAAACTGTCAACAAGTCTATTACAAGATGCAAAAGTTGCATTTGATGCCTGACATGTCAGTAGAACACATGTTAAATACACATTTTGTATTCAACTGTTTTTTAAGGGCTTCACTAGTCACTATTCATTTTTGGATTAAAAAAAAATCTTTAAACATGATTTTTTTTTTTTCTGCTGAGAGAATATGAGGCAAAGACATCATTTAACAATTTTCTGACATTAAAAATTAATAAAAATATAATTTTAATAAAAATAATAAAATTAACAAATTAAATGTAAAATTAAATATTTATAAAATATTAAAATACATATTTAAATAAAAAATATTTAATGTTGCTTAAAAAACTAAACAAACTTAACAGCACAAATTTAAATATTTATAAAACGTTAATACCATTTTGGTGACATTAAAAACGAAATAAAATTAACAATAAATATTATATATTAACATAAAAAATCATTTAAAATTAATAAAAAAAATAAAATAATTTGGGGTAAAAACATTTGTAATGTAAATTATATATTTAGATATTTGTTTACCAATTTTCTAACATTAAAGTTACATCATAAAACACTATTAAAGGTCTTAATGTACCATACAAACAGCATGCAAATTAAATATATAAATATATACAATATTTAGAAATTATGAATTTCTGTGCCACAAAAATATGATTTCTTTAGCTTCACAGAGACACATGGTTTTGCATCACTTTCAGGGAGATCAATTTTATTTTTAAATTGTCAATGTGAAGAGTAGATCTGAGAGCAAAAACAGTACAAACGTTCTATATTTCTTGTTATTTATCCCATATTGCATAAAAATTAGTATTCATGCTGCAGCTCTGCACCTTATCTGTACTGTCTCAAAAAACACAATCTGGAGAGACTAGAAGATTGTTTACTTAAACTGCCATTTCTCACCGCTAACAAAATTATACAGCTGATTATGTTATGCTCATACTAGAGTCTTTTCTTGACCCTGTGTACAGTGTAACCTAATCATGCCAACCTAATCAAATTGGTGTCAGACCAGTTAGGTACAAATAAATGTCTAAATGATTTGTCTGTATGCTAAAGGCTAAAAGCTGCATAACCATATGAAAGTGCTATTAAAAAAATCTAAATAAAAATGATTATTAATGCAATTTTCCATAAAATATTCTGCTGAGAGAGATGGCAACGCTCTCACTAATTATTAGAGTAAGTGTTATTATGGATATAGAGGACTCACACAGCCTTTGGTTTCACAAGACATTAATTGATGGACTGGAGTCATGTGGATTACTTGTGGATTATTGTGATGTTATCATTGGTTTGGACTGTAAATTATTACTATCTGTTAAACTATTACTAACTGACTGGAAGTTTTCGTAGCGAATGCCATAGAAGAACAATTTCTGGTTTCGCAAAGAACCTTCCATTGAACACTTCATAAAAAAAAACAATTTTTTTTAGTGCGACATTTTTTGCTCCACCATAAAGAACCTTTGGAGAGGTTCCTTAGATTTTAAAAGTTCTCCATGGAGCCACAAATGCCAATAAAGATTTTTTTATTTTTAATAGTGTTGTCTTGCGCTCGTAATTTCATCCAGTCCCTCTAGCAATGAGAGGGACACGCAGGCAGAGCGTATCTTTAGATCCATCGGAAATATGGCAAGCATGTATGCTCAGCAGAGGTGAGAAACGGACAGCTGTGTGGAACGGAGATATCCATCAAAAGTGACAATAATGTTAAATGACGCAAAAAGGAGGAAATGCCAGTTAATGGACTCTAAAATAAACTTATTTTACTAAAATAAAAAGGGTTTATGGTACCCGCCAGGTTGGTCTCCCTAGAGACATACATAAAAGGAACAAATATGCGGCAAGAACAGTGAATTTGTTTGATTTTGCTCGTTTGAAATGGCTAGCCGTGAATGAAAGACATGATGTTTGTTGTGTTCTGAAATGATGCTGGATGTGAATCACTGTACAGGAGTCTTCTTCAAGAAAAGAAAGCCCACAGCAGATCTGATACAAACGTGTGAGTCAGTTGTGGTCTTCAGGACATAATGCGTCATAATGAGTCAAATCAGGGCTTTCTTTGATGTGATCTCATAATAGACTCTAAGGACAAAGAGACACATGATTGTAATTATTGGCTATACAATGCTAACACGCTTATTTAGCACATTAACTCTTAAGTGCTTGCTGAATATATGAGAAAAAACAATTGAAATTGATATGCTGCTCACACTAGAGGCCTAACCAGGTGTGTTCAGTCGCATGGATGACCAATCCAAAACTTTTTTTTCTCTATAGAACCTTATAATAAATTACAATATTGTTAATAATTCCATCACAATTTGAGAAGGGGTGTTATCAAGCAATGTTTAAATAACCACATTAAAAATGGATAGCAAACGTACTTCTCAGTTGAACAGTAAATTAAACGTGCTCACGTTCAGTTGACGCAAAGTAGATAGCTTACGCGAGAGCCTCGTGGTAACCATAGCAACACCAGGCCGCTGATTTCAAGTTTACGCGTTCCTGGATCGGCTGTAAAATTGGTGAATTGTTTTTTTTTTTTTTTTGTCCCTTTACAGTTACACAGAAAACCGAAATGACACAGAAGACGGGCTTAAAAGGAGTTGAGGTAGTTACTGGATTTGATTAATTCTTGTAACTAAGGCTAATTAGCCTATTATTCAATCCTCTTGACTGTCTTCCTTTGATTAGTTGAAATCAGGGAGCGAAGTATGTAACTTAATGGTTCAACCTATAGCGTTTAAAAAGTTCAGCAACGACGAAGTTTTACAAAAGTTTGCGCATTTTCGTAGATCTGTTTTTCCGCATCCAGTAACCATAGCAAACATCACACCGTTTCAGCGCTTTTATTTTGTTCTGTGCGTCTGTACAAATAGGCTCATCAACATTTTTTAAATATAACAAATGCTTTTTGCTCCGTGTTAGAAACCATCACAAAATTTGTAATGGTTTTACTGGTTAACTTAAATAGTGCCTGTGGATGTGGGGCCTTGTTAAAACTACTAAAACCTAATGGAATATGTGCCAAAACACACTGCAGAAAACCTTTTTTATTTGTGATGTTTGTAATGGTACTTGTAGTGGAAACCATTGCCATTTAACTGTAACTGCATTTTGACAGACAATACCTTCAGTGTTATTCATAACATTTAACCTTCTTTTAATATAATCGTTGAACTCCTAAAAGTAATTTTAGAATTGGCACCATGACTGAAACGATATACTGAATGACAAATGGAATGATATTGAAATGTTTGCCTCGTAGATCGATAAGACATCTACTGCCATGAACACAGTAAATTTAGTTAAATTAGAGAAATCCTGCTGTCCTGGACACTGCCGTTCCCAAGCAGTTTTCAGATTACTCATCAATGTCCATGAAACGCCAAAGCTGGATTTAAACCAGAAACACCTTGCAGATGACTTCAGGTAGGCGTCTTTTTCTTGTGCAGATTAGTTAGGTGAGAGGCTATATGTGTATCGATCTAATGCAGAATATACCATACATTTTCAGTATGGAACCTCATCTTGTAGCCAATCTAAAATGCCTGCAAAAGTGTTTTTCTAGATTACAATAAGACACCGTACACAGCTGTATTAACCGATTTCCTTAAAAAGAAAGATATTGAATTGCATGCACTCTGTTCCATTTTCATCAAGGGCTTCGTCACCAATTGCCTCAGTTGGTGAGGGACATCATCAGAAGAAATGTCATGCAGACAATCAAGATCACAGCTCTCGAGAAACTGAGAAGCAGGAGGAGGAAGCTGAGAGTCCTTTCCATAAGAAGGAACAAAGCCTTTTGAGAAGAGCCATCAGAATTCTCTTCATGTTGTTCATTATTTTGGGAGTAATTGTTATTTTCATGATTGCCAGCCGGTATGTTTACTTGGATTGGGACAGAATCTTAAGGTCACTGAGTCTTAACAAATGCATGAATGGCTTTGTAAACCTGCGCTTTGTTGGAATGTACAATCCACCCATATGAACCTATATTGCCTTCGGCACTCAGTAAAGCGTGTCCTTGTGTGGTTTGAATAGTGTTCGTTTCTCTTTATCTCTGTATTTGCATGTGTTAACATGTCAGTAAACATGGATCCATAACAATTGTAAAGGGTGACTTGATCAGGTGCAAGGGTCCTTGTAATTACCAATACACATTAACCTCTGGACCTTTACTAAATGAGGGCATATTTCTGAAAAAAAATGAGGAAAGTTGTTCATGAGTAACTTTGTCATGCGTATTTATAAACATGATAATATAGCCTAAAATACAAATAGTTTTACCTTCAGTTATAAGGATTAAATGCTATAAAGTGTTACAATTTTTTTCTTTTTAAGGAAAGGCAAAATAACCTGACGTAAATCTAAAATGTACTCATTTATTGGTCAAATTTGAGTATTTAAAGCAAAATAGCATTTCTGATATTGTAAAATGTGTTATGCTTAGCTTGTAATGGCAAACTGGGAAATATATATAATATAATATAATTTCCAGTTCTTGAAGGTCAACTGTTCTTTTTTATATATATATATATATAACTGGACTACACAATAATCAACAAGACAATAATTAACTGATCCATGGACATAAACAGACTCGATCGTTGGTAATTTGCTCTGGCGTCATTGATGAAGAGCCTGACGATGTCACCTTTTGACGTAAGTACGTCAGAGGTGAGACATTCTCTTTCAATAAAAGGCGCCGGATCCCAGGAGCATCAGAGAACCAGGAGCAAGAAGCAGCAGGAATATTAGTGTTTTTACTCTCCAAAGACCCAACTGATACTCAGGGTAAGTTCTCAGACTCTTCTCTCTGATTTCTTCTGATTATGCATGTTCTGTATGTTTTCATAATGCTTCACTTATGGTGTTTTTCAGATGCACAGGTGTGTCGGTGGAGTTTGTGTGTCTCTTATAGTGTGCGCGTTTCTCACGGAAACACTCGGAATGGTCATTGCGGTAAGTTAGTTACTTTGATTCAAAAGTATTAGTTTCATTATTTAATTTTGTTTTAATGCATATTAAATTACGGAAAAGTTAAAACGTTATATAGGTGTAACAACACTCCCTTGAAACCTCTTTATAGGGCAGACCGGGGCTAGTTGTCACAATTGTTTTCACACTTTCACATTAGATTTTGCTACAAAAGGCATTTTCTGATTAAACACATAACACATAAGTCTTCGCTATGCTGTTAGAAGAAAAATAACGCTTGTTTATTTTTGTGACAACATGCCCCAATATCTGGATATGTTGTCGCGCTGTATGGGGCAAGTTGTCACAACGGCATACGGTATCCAATGTTGTCGGCAAAATTATTAAATAGTATAAATGTAAAAGGTAGCGTAAAATGTCAATAACAATATCTGCTATGGAATACTAATATTTAAACACGTGTAGCCTACATTTATAACAAATAAAACACGTGACAACTTATACAGACTTCACAGTTTAAAAATACACTTGTTTTGGGAACACACTTTAACCATTTAGTTAAAAACCAAGATAGCTAAAAATGCTTTTTTAAAAAAAATAGCATATTAAAAATACGTTAATATATAGGATATTAGTATTTTAAACCATTATACAAAACTGTTGCAAAAGAATTACATTTAGAACAGTTAGTTATATAATTTTGATTCATAACTTTCTATGTTACTGAGAGATAAGACTTAGTCTAAGGGTACTGTAAAATGTTTGTAATTTTTGCATTGTTTAACATTATTTCACAAATACTGTGAACTTTAATACATTTTTATTTTATTTATTTAAAAAAAACATTTACAAGTCATGGTGAATAACATTTAAGTTTTTTGGTATATTAACATTATAACACTTAAAGTAATATTTCATTTATTAGTTGTAAAACGGGCATGTATGTCATTCTGTATTTTCTGAAACAATTTTTACAGTTAATTTCTGGCAACCACAGCTAACAGTACTTCATTGTACTAAACATTCTATAAAACAGGCAAAAGAGAAGAGAGGATGGACCCTCAACAGCGCTGGGTATCTTCTCGGTCCTCGTGAGTTACATCTTTTGTGAACTTTTTTCTTATCCAATAATACCAAACTATATCTTTCCCCATATCTGCTTATTAAAAACAGTCGCGTATGATTTATGTAACTGTTTTGACATATAATTTTTTCCTCATTTATTTTTCCCTTACTTTTTCTTTGAGCTCACAGGTCTGCTTTTTAAACCTTGGACTCTTTAGTTTGTCCGTATCTGTGCAGGCCTGTTCGCTCTCTTTGATGAAATGTGTTGGGGTGCACTGATGTTGAGCTCACCTGTGTAGGTCAGTTACATAAGCTCCCTGTGTTTCAGGTCGTATTGATCACCTTATACAGATTAAGGATACTCCCAGTGCAAGGGGGAGAGAAGATCTGCTTGGTCAATGTAAGATAGCACCTGCAGGTTATTGAAGTCAGAGGAGGAATTGCTCTGTGGTGTTCCGCTCTTTGTGCTGTTTTGCATTGCTGGTGAAGCTTCAATTCGGCATTAATTACAGAAAGATCTTTTCATCTAAACTGGAAAGATCAATCATTGCTGTTTGAGGTCATCATTTTGCTACACATTCTGCTTGCAAATGCATGAAGTATTCTTCATGAACTTTCTAAATACTGCCATAGTATTAACTTCAATTATTAGTACTAACCTTTAGCAGCAAGTTTCTTTCAGAGTATATAAGCTGTTTTCCTCACATTAAATAGTCTATTAAAGGTAATTCCACTCCTTTCACATCCTTTTTACATATATAACTTTACTCTCTTTCTCTGCTTGTCATCTTGCTGTGAGCTTTTGCTGTTTTTTTTTTTTTTTTCCTTTTTCTGCTTTGAGTGTCCTTGTGAAAAAGGAGTACACTTTAGAATAATTTTAAAATGATTAGTTATGGAAATTATAAAAATGTAAGTTTTTGGATACTTAATTGCATATTGGTTTTGGAGTTGTTTTTGGGCATGTATTATAGTTTACATTTATATGAAATGTAGTTAGTTAAACTTAGAAGTGCTTTTGAACCACTTAAGTAGGATTTAAGTGCATCTTTGAAATATGGTTGATGTAATTTCAAAAGTAATGAATGGCAAGCATTTATTAGAATATACTTTAATGCAATTTCTCTTGAAACTGTATGTTATGTACTTAAATATATTTATAATATATTATATATAAATTTGTAAGTATATTTAGTACATTTAAACATAATAATAAAAATAAATTAACTTTAAACTGAATATAAAATAATGCACTCCAGTTAAAATTATAAGTATTTTATACGTGCTTGCTAGCCAAAAACAACAAAATAAGTGTAGGCTACTTCTTTAAAGCACAACAAAATATTATTAAAATCTGATTTGACATGTCCTTTAAGGTACTACTTACAATTCAGTGCAATTTATAAAGAGCTTTCATATAATCATGAAAGAGGACTTTCTTTAATTTATGTAATATCATCCCCAAATATACTTCTAAGATTTGGAGTACACTAAACGTGCACTTCTTTTTCACAAGGGTGTGACCGTGTGCTTCGCATCGCAACAAAAAAGCAATTCCATGACTCAATTCCTGCAGGTTGCTCTACTCAATCTGTCCCAAAAAACAGAAACCCAACCAAAAAGACATTCCTCGGATAATGACTTGTCGCATTAGGACCATATGTGTGCCACAGGCAGGTCTATGAATCTCAGCCGGGGCGTCAGGGTCTGGCGGCGTGGTGCTCGGTGGGCTGTTCAAATGATCAATGTGATTATGTGTGGTTTTGCTTTGTGATCAGATGCCATAGACAGCCACAGGAGCCTTAGCGACAAGCACGGACTGGCAGGCAAGAGAGAAATGCCCATAGAGGAAGATTTTAAGACAGGTAAGAAACATGCACCGCCCGCAGGGACTCATCAGTGTGAAAACCCAAAACTGATTTGTGTTAATTAAGATCATTGCTCTATTTGGTTAATAAGGCTCTCTAAAGGCTAGGAAGTTGATTACAACATTTATCGTTAATGTACTTTCACAGATGTTGTAAAATGTAGAATGTACTTATAAAATCTTGTTTCTGCTTTTCAGCAGCTCTGAGGATAGCGGATGAGGATATTGTCCACACTATTATAGACTTTCTTTCTTATCTCAAATTAAAAGGTAAGTGCAATTGTTATTTATGTTATTTTGTAAGAGATTTTTATCACACTTATGAAACTAACATAAAGATACATCCACTTTAATATATGTATAGCATATGCATTTTTAAATGAATATTTGAGCAAAGATGCATTATATTAATCAAAAGAGACACACATACATTATATGTGTGTGTGTGTGTGTGTGTGTGTGTGTATATATATATATATAGATAGATAGATAGATAGATAGAAAAAGCAACATTTGATAAATATTTTTTTTTTTCTTTTTGAAGGACCATGTTATATTGAAATATGGAACAAAATAAGTATTTAAGTATTTTATTTATTTTATTTTTTTTACATTTTAAAGATATTTTTTAAATAATATTTGGCAATATTACACTTTTTTTAACTGCATTTTGGATTAAATAAATGCAGCACTGATAAGACATTTCTGAAACATGAAAAAAAACCAAAACAAACATGAAGGAAACCCAAAACAAGATGTTTTAAGTTTTCTGTCGTTCAAATTCATCTGCTGCGTTACGGTCAACCAGTCAATCTAGTCATTCCAGCTTAAATTCAAATGTGACCTGTTAGTCTTGACCAATTCATTTCAAATTCCAAAGCCAAGTTAAATTAATAAATTCAGCATCTACTTCTACTAGTAATCAAAACAATCAAAATATTGATTGTATATAACATAAAAGACAAGTAATGTATATACCATTCAGTTCTGAACAACCTCTGTGTAGGTTTGAGGCAAACAAGAGCTTAACTTGCCTGCATAAAAGTGAATTGTTCTAATTTTCACATTCTTTCTTACTTCATCCTGCAGAAATTGGAGCTCTGGACAGTCTGCCTTCCTCTCTCACATCAGAGGAAATTAGTCAACCCTAATTTTGTCCGAATCCAGCACTGACACACCGTGACCTCCACCGCACCCGGCTAAACTCGCTCTCCAGAGGCTGTATTAACGTTCAACATCTTCTCCATCCACACGCTAAACTCTCAATATTACCACGCAACTTTAACCTGTCACAATCACTTGACGGCTGATGTGGAGATGGATTCAAAAAATAAAACTCATAAATGGCATTCGACTCACCTTACTCTGATGTCTCATTACATCTTTTATTTTATATTCATAGAAAAGGCAATAACCATGACAGAGTATAAACACACCCCTGTAACCTTTCATAACAATTCAATTCTCCAAAGACCTAAAGTTACTTTACTATTTTACTTGGTCGGTGCATACAGGTGGAAATATGAATAATTAATACGGCAGGCTGTTTCTCTGGTCTTAGCTTCTCAGCAGTCATCTGGCACAATGTGGAGATCACCAGGGTAAGCTTTTCCCAGTGTAGTCCAAATATCCACCATGATGTTTCTCCGTTAATCCAGAAATGACGGACAACACTGACGATATGCTCTCCTCTGGGCTCAAAGGTGCCTTCAAATGCAAGAAAATGGGTTAAAATGCCATTTTTATCAAGACAACTAATAAAAAAAAACTGATTTAGACTCACCGTTGGTCCGCCCATATCAGTACGCACCCAACCAGGGTGAAGAGCAACGCATAAGATCTTCTCAGCTTCCAGATCGACAGCCAGACACCTTGTAACCATATTCAAGCCGCTCTATAAGTAAAAAAATCAAAGTTTAGTATGTCAGGCGTTCATCAATGCAACTAAACAGTGTTTTACCTTAGATGCCCTGTATGCGTAACTTTTGAAGCTCGCACCCTCGCCCCAGTTGAGCTTCACAGATCCCAGGACGGATGACACATTGATCACCGCGGCTCTCTGGATTCCCATGTCACTGCCTTCAGCTGCTGCCCTCTTCAATAAAGGCAGGAAAGCCTGAAAAAGATCATGGGGTATTTAAATGAATAAATATTACTCTGTAAAGATTACAGTTACCTTTGGATGGGAACTAATTCATTCATATTACCTTGGTCACAAAAAGAGGAGCCACTGTGTTGCTCTCGTAGGTTTTCATCATGGCATCTCGAGTGACCGTGTCCAGTTCAGACGGCATGTTAATTGCTGCATTATTAATTAAGCAGTTTAAGCCATCAGCGCCCACGATGGACTCCACTGACTGCGCTGCTGCATTCACGCTGCTGTCACTGGTCACATCTGAAATAATAAAAACAGACTCATTTGTGAATCAGTTCGATCTGGTTCATCAAAAAGAAGCAACTTAAAGAGACCAGTTAGCTTTTAAATCAAACATCTCAATGGCTTATTTACGTACACAAAAGAGATAAAAAACTAAACAATTAAATATGTTATAGAAGAGCGAAACTACAAAATTTACTCACTTTACAACTTTTTATTACTCACGCAGGAGCAGTGTTATGATTGTTAACCAAAACTATTACAAATTGTTTTAAGCCTTGTAAATAAATTTACTATATGGTAAGTAACTTAAGTTCAGATTTTAAATTGAACTAATAATAATAATAATAATACTAATAGAAAAGAAAAATAAAGCAAAAAAAAAAAAACACTTGAAAAATATCAATTGCATCACTAAATTACTAAATTTATTGATTTCAAGAAATGTTTGAATCCTACAGATAACAACTGCATAAATCTATACAAAATGTATATAAAGTTAAATGTGGTAATTAAACATTTTGTCAATGTCACATTTCTTTATCCTTTGCCTCCACCTACTGGACACATGTAAGAATTTGAATTGGACTTCACTAGTAATATTTTAACATGGTTTATTTATGCATTATTGTGGAAGTTGGGTGGTATTTAAAAACATTATGTTAATTGCTAAATAATAATACATTTTAATACATACACAATTTATGCTTTTATACATATATAATTGAAACTAATATAAATAAAGTACTGACATATTCAAACATACAAAGAACGTAGTCGGTGAATTAGACGCAAACAGAATTCTATAAACATATCGTCCTGTTGATGATGATGATGATGATGCAGAAGTGAAATGTTTAATCATTTAATTGGCTTAATAATTAATTTATATCTTGTCAAACGCGTCCGTGTTAGTCACGTGACAGTGCAACTCACCTAGAGGCAAAACATGAACGTCTGAATGCGACTTGACAAGTTCTTGCAGCTCCTAATAATGACAGCAAACCATAATCACTCGTTAAGCCGCTTGTGCAGATATGTTTATTGTGCACAGACTCTGTGATGGCCTACCTTTGCAGCGGCTGGATTCCGCGCGGTCGCTATGATCTTTTGGGGTCTGTTCGGCGAATCGAGCAGCTGTCGGACCATTTGCAGTCCGAGACCTCTGTTTGCTCCAGTGATGAGCACCGAGTTGCACACCGAGAAGTTGACCTTCATCTTCAAGACGTGAGGAGCACTACAAGTGCGCTCTCTTGAAGTATTTCACAACTCAAGTCCAGCCGGAGGCGTGGTTAGTTTCATAAGAGTCCAACCTCCAAAGTTGGAACGCTAACCAGATAACGTTAATGAATTAGGAGTAAGAGGATGGGCAACGCTGCTAAATTCTCGCGCTTTAGTATGTAAGTATGTTTAGTATGTAAATATACATCGTTAAATCACCTAATATATGGTTTACAAAGCTGATTTACAAATATTACACAATTAAGTGAAAAACAGAGGCACGCGACCTCTCGCGGTTTTTCCTGGTAGTGCGCGTGAGCTCAAAAATCATTATTTTCGCGGTTTTCCCATTATCTGTAACGTCGGAAAACATAATATGCAAAACTCTTGTACAGTTTCAGATAAGCTAATTTAGTTATTTTAAACGGTCAAAAAGCCATAACGAACATAGTTTTTTGGTAAGTATATTTTAATGTCAGCAGATCTTTATCACTTTATTAATATAACGTTACTGAGGTGAACGAATGATTAGCTAAATCGCTAACAGTTCACCTCAGAGTAAATACACTAAACATTTTATTTACATATTTGGTCTTTTATCTCTACACAAAATAATTATGTATAGAATGAAATGTATAGGTATACAAATGTATATGTTATTCACTTGACAACTTTTATAATTAGGGACCTTTATATATAACGTTATATATATATATATATATATATATATATATATCACAGAATTGTACTGTGGTATTAAATGTGTATATATATATAATTATTCAAGTAATTGTAATTGAAATAAAATATAAGTCTTACAATTAAAGGTTAATAAGAATAATATAAGCACGGAATTACTAAAATTGAAATTAAAATAGTAATTTAGAACTATTGCATCTGTAGATTAATATTCTGTTCTCGTATATGCTTGTGTAATTCCAGTGCCATCTAGAGTAGGAGAATGAGTGAGTTGGAGGACCTAGAGTATAACTACAGAAGAGTATCATCTGAAGGGTCTCTTGCCCCATTACGCCACACCCATGGGAGTCCTAGAATGGAAAATCTCATCAGCCATGGGATGCATTCAGTACCGGGATACTCCAGGATGGAACAATCTCTGCGGGAGGATGAGTACACCACTTACAGGATTCTCCCTCCACTAATGTGTGATCCTTTGCCTCCAGTAGCCCACTTCAGATCAGCGTCCTGTCCTGAATACTTACTGGCTCAGCCTAGCTATTATCAGCACGTACTAGGCCAACCGTACAGCTCCTGGCCATCCCAGGAGGCTTTTCACTATAGCATGTCATCAGTGAGTGTGCACAGATTCATAGTATTTAGTGTGTGAAATCTGAAATCAGAGCCGAACACATAAGCATTTCCAGTGATTGGGTTATGTCTTATTAAAAAAGTAAAACTTTTTTCTTTCTCTCATAGGGAGAGATCTGTCGAGCTGTCAGCAGTATCAGCTCTGACGGTGCAGATGTTTACAGTCTGGAGGGGTATTCTACAGATCAAGGATTCAGACATCAGGATGTAATGTACAATCACATGTTTGTGTCATGTATGTGAAGCTTGGTTCAAAAAAACTTGAATGAATTCTTCATTTCTAATTTTTCAGAGAAATCAGCCCCATGCTCTTCTTGTGTCGCCTCATGACCAGAAGCTTCCAGCTGAGACGTCCAATATTTGTCAGGTATCATTTATCATTATATATATGTGTGTGTGTGTGGCAATAATATGTATATATATATATATAATATATAAGAAACACAGCCCTGCTTAAGTTCTAAAGCACAGGTGCCTAAATTATTTTCGAAAAATAGAAAATTTGAGAAAATACAAATAAATAAATAAATACATAATAATAAAAATGTTTTCATTATAAAACTCTACTGTTCTATAATAAACTATTTTCCATAAAAAAAAAAAATAGAAATAAAAAGAATAACAAAGATCTTTGATTTATCCAAACAATAAAAGACCTGTTTTTAAAATCATTTTATTTGCAGATTCATTTTGACGCTACTAGTCAGAAACTACACACTTTATATATTGTTTGAGTGACAGGGCCTGATCTTTGATAAATAAACATGAAGCCATTTTAAATTTGGTAAAACAAGCCATCTTCTCTTGCGATGTCACAGCCAGTTCAGGTTGTGTGTGATGTGACCGGTGGAGGGCAAGTCATCGTGCTGAACCATTGCAGTCCTGATCAGATTCCTTACTCTGTAATGACGGATCTCAACACAGAGTCTCTGCCAAAGCCATCTGACCAGAGCTGCTCTACTGAGCACCACTCCTCCAATGGAAAAGGTAAAACGATTATATTTGGAACACACAATTATAACATGTAGATCTTTTAATTGATTTAAAGGGGTTATATCATGCATTTTTGTCATTTATTTTTTCCCCTGAGGTTTTTGGTGCCAAAACCATGATAATTTTGCGTGTCATGGTAATTTTCTGTGCTTTCCTTGCTCATTAGAGCTGAACAGACCTTATTTATTGCTGTGCCCTTCAGTCTTCTATATAAATAATCCTTTTTGCATGTAAAATGAGTAGCATTCACTGTTGTTAAAAATAAACTCAAGTGTTTTTAAAGCTGAAAGTTTTACTACTCGTGATCTCACACCTTTAAGACATTCATAGGGTTTACATTCTGATACGGACTGTTAGTTTACTGTACTACTTAATGTACTGTTGAAGAATTTGAATGTCCTGTCCAGCATCAGATGCCGGACATTCAGAGAAGATTGTGTCCACTAGGCCACCTCAGACCCACGAGACATCTGCAGGTGTCACATCCAACCTCGCGCCAGGACCTTATGCTTCACAGGTAGTTTTACAGGGAAAATTCAGTCAGTTTAAAACATGGAGTAAATGGTTAGCATGTAACAGATAAATATAGGCCTACACTTACATCTCATTAAGAACTGTTTGAAAAGAAAGAACAATGGATGTATTAAAAACTGATCTTCACAACACATGTTTGTGTAAGTGTACCATGGCACGAACTTAAGAGATTTCTAAGGACCTCAGATAAAGAGTTGTCGTTCACAAAACCAGTTTGTACCAACAAAGATCATTCCACAAGCAAGAGGTATGATAGTCCATGAAGTCACAAAAGAACCCAGGATAACTGGGAAGGCCAAATTAGATATTTTTGATGAAATCTGAGAGTTCTCTGATCCTCTGTAGGCAGCAAGGATACTATCACACTCAACGCACAGCAGGGATATTGGTAAAATAGTCAGTGTTGTTTACACTCAATAGAAAGCATGTAAACAATGAACGTAAACAATGCTGATTACGTTATTACGTTCTGGGGTACTATCCAAAATGGCGGAAGTTGGTAGCTTATTAAATAAATGATGTTATTATTGTTAAGTATTCTCGTAGCTTTGTAAAATTACTGTTGATGTCACATGGACTATTTTACTGATGTCCTTGCTACATTTCCGGACCTGGGAACATTACAGTTGCATTGCTGGCTCCATCAAAAATACTGTATATTAATTTGTGTTCTGAAGATGAATGAAGTTCTTACAGGTGTGGAACAGCATGAGGGTGAGTAATAAATGACAGAATTTAAATTTTTGGGTGAATTATTCCTTTAAGACAAGATATCATATATGTGACCTTGGATCACGAAAAAAATTAGCACAGGTTTATTTGTAGCAATAACCATTGCATGGGTCAAATACATTGTATAATTGTATAACTGAAATGTTGTGGAAGGACCTGAAGTTAAAATGAATTTTAAATGAATAAATTACATTTTCACTTTTTATTTTATTTTTTTAGCTTCATCAGGCTCTTTACCCTTCTCGGATTGTCGAACAGGAAGTGGAGCGACAGACCAAAAGTCGTAGACGGTACGAGTGTCATTACTGTATATTATCATACCTTCATTCACAACTAACCTGTAATTTTTGTGAAATGATGTCATAACTGTTCTTTGTTTATCAGTGTCAAGTGGGAAAAATCAAAGCGACCCTGCAACTGCACAAAATCTCAGTGTCTAAAACTGTAGGTATTTTCATGTTTTAATTTGGTCAAATGTATCCTCAGCTGAGTCATTGTTGCATAACTCAACAACTTTATTTGCTTTGGTCATGGTGACTGATGCATCTATACAAAAATAGCTATTATGTCCCGGCCGTGTGAAATCAGCTCTTACCAAACAATTTCTTTGGCAGTTATTGTGAATGTTTTGCAAATGGAGATGTCTGCAACAACTGCAAATGCTTAAACTGCTACAATAACACAGAACATAACTTGGAGCGATGTCAGGCTATAAAGGTCAACCACATCACAGAAAATAAACCAACTTAAATGGCCTCTTTGATGAGATGCCACTTTAACCTTATAATTTTCACTTTAATTGCTCTTCAGGCCTGTCTGGACAGAAATCCAGGGGCTTTTCAGCCTAAGATTGGCAGTAGGAAGCAGGGCAATGTGAAGGGATGTCACACAAAAGGCTGCAACTGCAAGCGTTCAGGCTGCTTGAAGAACTACTGTGAGTGTTATGAGGTAAGCTGACCTGAAATGTAGTATATTTTCAGTGGTGTATTTATTTGGAGCCACTCTACACTTCAATTCCACACAGGCCAAAATCATGTGCACAGCCACCTGTAAGTGTGTGGGTTGCCGAAACTATGAGGGAAGCCCTTCAAAGAAGAGCTCAGAGCGGGACAGGCCTTACTCCAGCATCTACTGCCCGACGAGGTACATGTGAGACCGTTTTAATCATGTAAAACAGTACAATAATAAATTCCATTCCATTGCATTTCGAAATCGATTATTTTGTATATACAGTACTGTGTGTCTTAGGCCACTAGTATTTTCACCAACAAAAAAAAGGTTTTAAGTCAGTTATTTCTATCTTTTGCGGTAGCGAAATATCAGTTTATATTTGGAAAAACATTACACTTGCCCATAGTTTTTCAGGTAGCTTTGCAGGTAGGTTTTTTGAAGCATCTTGGAGACGTTGCCACAGTTCTTCTGGATATAGTCTGTCTCAGTTTATTCTGTTACTTCATGCCATTCCAGACAGACTGATCAGATCAGAAACTGATATTTCCAACTGACACGCTACTGCAAAAGATAGAAATAACCCACTTAAAACCATTTCTTGTTGGTGAAAATACTAGTGGCCTAAGACTTTTGCACAGTACTATATATGAGGTACAGTACACTGCAATTTTCTCAAGTAAAAAAAAAAGCTCTTAACTAATGCTGTAAATTATACATGAGAGTCAGGTTAAAATGAACTGATTTGTATACAAACACTTAAATCACACTTTTTATAATAATAAAATTATAAAATTTATACATAGTTATATTTCTATTCCATTTAGTTTTTTGAAATATAAACATTTAAATGGTGGCTGTAATAAAACATGACAGATTGAAAATATTAACATTAATATTAACATTAGATTAAACATTGAAGAACAGTAAAAATAACTTTAATTGTTAAAATAACTGTTGTGTGGTTCATATATTTTAGAAAGACACACAGTATACAGTATATATATATATATATATATATATATTCTCATTAGCAGTCATTAATTTAATATTCAGTGTTACATGATCCATCAGAAGTCATAATATGCTGATTTGGTCATTTTTGGTAATGATTCTTTAATGTATAGAAAGCTTATTGAACAGCATTTATTTAAAAAATTGTTTCTTGAGCATTAGAATATTAGATATTAGAATGCTTTTTGTAGGATCATGTGATACTAATCCTAATATCAGAAAAAAATATGTTAATTCAACATGAATTTCTGAATTTAATTGCACTCATGCCACCTCTAAACTTTAACTCTGTTAATACTGATTACATTTGATTGGAAACTTATTCTTATTGTACTTGTTCTTATTCTATTGTTTTAATTAGAAATTTTTAAAAGACAAAAGATTACATACTTTTTAGATAGTTAGACAAAATGCCATTACAAAGGTAAAAACAAAATTCCCCTGTAAATCACTTTAAATCAAATATCACCCCGTAATGGAAAGGCACATTTTTTGACCAGATATTTTGATTACTGATTAGAAGATGCTCTTGAAATTTTAAGTTAGAAAAATTTGTGCTCCTTAAAAGAAAAGTAGAGCCCTGACATATATCAAAAATACAGTAATATATATATATAGTGTATGTGTTTCCCTCCCACTTCCACATCCTCTGCAAAGGCCGTGTGACGCCGCAAGCACATATGCAATTAGAGGCACTCACAGCGATAAGTGGAACCATCAGCACTGTCAAATGGATTATATTTTAAGCATAAAAATAAGGGCCCAAGTCTTTCAAAAGGTCGTTCCTTAGTAGATCATGTGAGTCAAGAGGCCTTCAGTGTCACTTTCAAGACTGATTGGACATGGATTTCTATCAACTGTTAGCCCACATTTATGGCATCACTGTCAGCTAGCCCAACCAGATTGAGGTTACAGGCTACTGCTTGTGTCGTGCTTGCTTGGTTGTTTTTCAAATGGTAGTAAATGAGAGCAGTAGGGTTTTGTTATTCCTTTGGTCACCGAGGGTGTCTCTGTTGATAGGAGTCCTCTGGTGTGCATCACGCCTGATGTAGTGGAAGCCACATGCGGCTGTCTTCTCGCCCAGGCTGAAGAGGCAGAGAAGGAAGGGTACACTTCGGCTCACGCTGAGAGAATGATTTTGGAGGAGTTCGGCCAGTGCCTGACGCAGATCGTCCGATCGATGTTCAAATCCACCAGCGTGCGATTCAATGAGTAGCTCAGTGTTGTGATTGATCCAGATGAGCTTTAAATTGGTTACCAACAAGTGTTTCTGTTTTAAAAATACTTTGAAAATTCAAATCCGCACGACTTTAGTAGCACATTTTATTTACAGTCTAATATATATATTTATAGTTATTTAAATATAATTTACATTTTGACTATTATTTATATATATATATATATATATATATATATATATATATGGTCATAAATGTTTCGTTTCTGTAGGATTTCAACCGAACATTTTATATATATGTTATTTATATTTTTTTAAATAATATATATTTGTAATACATATTCAGACCACTCTTTTATTTGTAGTTTGTTTATATCCTCTGTAGCCAAAAAAAAAGAAGAAGCTAAAAGCTTGCTTTTAAACCATTTGTACATGAGCAGTGTTTACATGTTTTCCTCCATTACCTGTTGCTTGTTCTGGAATGTTTTATTCTGTTCGGGAACTTGATCTGATTCTCTGTGCAGTCATTTTCTGGCATTGCAAGTCTTGTTTTCCTGTAATGCAGCTGTCACTGTGTTTATGCATCAGTGACTTTTGTCTGTGTCAGTAATATATTTATTTATTTAAATATAAAAGTGGTGTGTTATTTAAAAACAATTAAAATGTTATTATTTATAATGAATATTTTTACATTCATTTCTTTATTTCCAATAATTCCCAGCACATGTCTGCATGATTTTAATTGAAAATTGTATTTATATTCAAATCAATCATAATAATATATTAGCATTTTATATTAGATAGTTTAATATATTGAATAATTTATATATTTTTCTATGTCAGTGTCATATATATATATATATATATATATATATATATATATGTCTATATATATATATATATTTTATTTTTTTTATTTCTTTGCTTATTTCTTTCTTTCTTTGCTTCACATCCACATTATTATTAAACATTTATTATATTATGTTATATTTATTACTAACATTTATGTATTATTTAAGCTATTCTACTATTAAACTATTTTGTGTAAATTATATTATATTATATATTATTATATATTATATTTACCTTTTTGCTTTCATTTATTGTAGTCAAAAATACATCATATAAAAAAGGAAACATTTCTAAAACATTTGAACAGATGCAATTTTATAGTTTTTTCATCATCTTGCTTGTTCTGGATTTTTTATTTTAT
>JAUMHE010000085.1:5261682-5297823 GCA_032359235.1 Enteromius mattozi | reverse complement strand
GATTAATTTCGATTAATTAATTACAAAGCCTCTAATTAATTAGATTAATTTTTTTAATCGAGTCCCGGCCCTAATAAATACATATAAATAATTAACAACATAAAAATTTCAACATCAAATTGTAGGTGTATAATCATCTCAAAAGAGAGACAATTACAAATTTAGCTCTTTTACTATCATCTCACAATAAACTTCTTTAAACACAATGTGATACAAATTATACAACATTCCCTTCAGTCATTCACACATAAGTACACAGGCCACCAATAACAATATACAGCAATTCATCTTTTTACCACAAAGCATAAAAGAAACAATCACAGGAAGCTTTATAATTTCTCTGGGTAAAACAAAAAACTGTCATTCCTCATAAAATATCACATCTCATAAACTATACATTTATTGTAACTTAAAAAATTTCCCCCACTCAGCTCATCCTAAAATCGGATAAATAAATAAATAAATAAATAAATAAAGGTCTCCGTCACAGTCATCCCCCAGTATCACATTAGTATTCTTCTCAGACCACATTCTAAATGAAAAATAAAATCCGTGATAAATAATAACTAGGAGTTCCATTAAATAAATCCTGTTATATTAATAAACTAACACTGTGCAACCAAACCGTGTTTTCACAGTCATTGTAGAGAAAATATTAGCTAAAGACAGGCCAACACAATAAACCTCAAATGAGAAGAAATAACAATCACCAGGCGTTTTCCTTTGGAGTGTAAAACGAAGCATTTAAATCTTGATGTGTCAAACGATTCAATTCTTTTATATGATTCACAATAATCTTTTGCTTTTGATTAGAATTAAATAAGCAATCCTATCCGTCCTGTTAAAAGACTCAAGACTCATTTTTTTAGGAGAATTAGTTTGTCTCGCTGTCGCTGTCAGAATTATTGGGCTCTCCGAACTGTTGGCTGGCTAAATAATGAAATTCTTGCGGCTCCAATGAAGTCATTTTGCCATCAGCTCCGATTTTCATTGGCTGGATCACCTGCTCCCTGAAAGAGAAGCACGTTTGCTGTTACTTACAGTTAACAAGCAGAACTGTAGCCGATTCCTGTACTCGATTTATTACCTGGAGAGTTTGTCAAACATGTTGACCAGTTTCATGGCTTCGTATTCTTTCTGTTCTTCAGTCATCCCCTCCATAGGGTTGGGCTGCTCCTCCTCCACACGGCCAGTCACTGGATTGATGCTATACAAGACAAGCAAAAAAATAATTCTCATGTCTTCTAACTTACAGGTGGCTTTTTTTTCTGACAATGACGTACTGAGGTTTTGCCTCTCTGTACTCTTCAGTATCGCTGTCCTCGTCTTCTGAATAATGTCCAGGGTCTCGGCCGCCTCTCATCAGTCCCCGAGCGGCCAGCAGCCCCGCTGCGTTGCCGTAACCTGTGTACTTGATGAACCTGGAAACTGAATAGATTATTTTATTATAAAAGATGATGCTGTTCAAAAGTGAGATTTCTTTAAAGAAATCAATCATTTTATTCAGGGAGGATGTAAAACGACAACGAAGATGTAATGTTAGCAAAAATAAATGCGGTTCTTTTAAATGTTGTATTCATTAAATAATCCTGGAACAAAATCCACAAAAATATGAAGTGGCACAACAGTTTTCAACATTAATAAATCAGAAATGCTATTCATGTGACACTGAAGACTGGATTAATGATGCTGAAAATTCATCTTAGCATCACCGGAATAAATTATATTTTGATTATATCATGATTAATTGCATGCATTTTTTTTTTACGTTATATATGTATGTGTACTGAGTATATTTATTATGTATATATAAATACACACATACAGTATATATTTAAAAATATTTACATTTATATATTCATATTCCTATATATAAATATATTTAATACATGAACATAACATATTTTCCTAAATATATACATGCATCTGTTTGTGTTTTAAATATACACAGCACACACACATATATTATTACTTTTATTTTGGATGCGATTAATCACGATTAATCGTTTGACAGTACTATTAATAATATATTCAAATTGAAGAGTTTTTAAATTGTATGAATATTTCACAATATTACTGCATTTTATCAAATAAATGATAAGCATAAGAGACTTTTGTTTTAATAATTAAACCAATCCTAAACTTTTGAAAATTTATGTAGCTTGATCACTTTTTTTTTTATATATATAATGTTAATTTGAGGTGGATTATTTTTGCATTTACTACTAGAATTTAAAATAGCATTAAATTAACATAAAAATGCATGAAAGCTATAAAAAGCTAAAAAAATAAAAAAATAATTTTGTAGTAGGTTTAAAATACTGAGTGAAGCATCCAAAATAAACGTTTTTGTTTACATAATATGTGAGTGTTTACTCTGTATATTTATTAAGTATATATAAATACAAACACATGCATGTATATATTTAAGAAAAATATGTTATGTTTATATAATAAATACATTTATATATAATCTAAAATATAATAATATGAATATATAAATGTATATACGTACATATAAAGAGTCTTTATGTAAACATAAATATATTATTTACGCAACAACTTTTATTTTAGATGCGATTAATTGCTCAACAGCACTAATTTTTAATAATAATGCAACGTACCACTCTCCTTGCACAGCACAAACAGGAACTCAGCCGCACAGTGCTTCACGTCCGTGTCTATGTGTGTCATTAGACGCACTAGCTTGTTTCGTAGAGCGTTACCGACCTCAGGTCTGTTTTTGACATCTCGTAATGGTGGAAGCACCTGCTTAGACACACAACCATACAATTCATTACCACCCCCCAAAAAAACTAAACAAACAACAAAAATACTCCGTAAAGTGCACAGTTGAGTTTTCATCCTAACTCACCTTCATTCGTAAAAACTTCCTGGTCTCTCTGTGGATGCGAGCGCTCTCCGTTAGTAGATTTAACGAGGGCAGCAGAGTTTCCTTCAGCTTGTTTCCCTGGAAGTACAACATCAACAGGTGGAGATGGTGAGCAGTTAAATTGCGAAGCTCCAGCTGTGTCCTGCTGTAGAAATCCCTCAAATTACTCCCAACGCACCCAGCACAAAAACAATAACAAACCAAGCAGCACAAACAGGTGTAGAGCAGCTCCCAGAAAAGAAAGAGTGAAAATAACTTCATCACAGGTGTTTCACCTCAACCTAACCAGGTACAACACAGCAAAATTCAAGTTTAAATTTATTTGTATAGCTGTATGAATCTGGGCAGGGTTGGATTTACTAATAGAAGTTGAATGTAAAATATATATATATATATATATATATATATTTCTTTCTTTTTGAAAATATGAAATAAATTGATAAATCCTATTGACATTTCCTAAATAAAACCTATTGAGTATCCCTTTAACATATAAAGAGGCACGGAAAGGAAAAAAAGAAAAGAAAAAGTAGTATAAAAATAAATTTAATAAAAAATGCAAAATAAAACAGTGTATATTTATTATGTATATATAAATAAACACGCATCCAGCATATATTTTGAATATATTTACATGTAATGTATACGGTATATTTATATTGATATAAATTATATATAAATATATTAAATATAGGTATATAAATGTAATATTATAACAGTATAATAACAGTGCGCATTTGCACAACAGAGGTGTTCAGTTGCTCACCCGGTCAAGTCTTTTCTCCATAAACTCCAGCAGCACCTTGACAGCGTCCATGTTGACGCCCATGTACTCGATAGAGCCCTGCTGGACTTTAGGCATCAGCAAGACATCAAGACACGGAAGCGGCAGGTTCCCCAGAAGGTTCACCGTGTGGCTATAAAACAAATTCATATCAAATTTGGTTTCCATTTACAAATTGACTAATTAATTGGGATTCAGATCCCTGTGGGTCTGCTCTAATTTGTTACCAAACTCTACAAATCAGATCAAGACATGAGTGAGAATCTGTGCCAGTGTGTCAGCCTCAAACTACTTTACATGATTCTGTTGTGCAATTTAATGCAATATTGAGAAACTGCCTTAATGTACCTTTGTGCATCTAGATCTTCTGGCCTGCTGTGTGTGTGTGTGTACCTGTGCATCTCCTCTGTGCGCTCCTCTCCCTCGGAGGTGCTCATGATGCAGTGTCTCAGTATGGCACCCAGGTGTCTGTAAGTGGCTGCTTCCTCCTGCAACAGACACACCAGCACATCACACGTCCCATGAAACCACATTAGATCTGCATCACTAATTAAACACTGTTATTTACAATGAGAGAACAGATCTAATTGCTGCGGGTGAGTAATGCTTATTCAGCAAGATGTGAGAATGAATCTGACACGCCTTAGGAGAATTAGGAGAAAATTTGAAAATTAAAAATAACTTAATAGTTTTCTTATCAAAATATTAAGAGGGAGGCATAATAATTTTTTTTCAGACATCAGATCAGAACAGAACAGGCAGATAATGAAATCAATCAGATAATGGCTGAAAATTCTGTTTTGCCATTATATTACAGCTTTTCATAATATAATATAATTAGTGCTGTCAAACGATTAATCACAGTTAATTGCATCTAAAATAAAAGTTTTTGTTTACGTAATTTGTGTGTGTGGTGTGTATATGTATTATGTATATATAAAAACACACACATGCATGTATATATTTAAAAAAAAAATATGTTACCAAAATGCTTTTGGATGTGATTAATTGTGATTAATCATTTGACAGCACTAAAAATAATATAATACAATATTAAATTATATATATATATTATATATAATATTATATATTATATAAACACATATTTTAAAATATATTACAATGAAAAACAGTTACTGTAAATAGTAATGAATGATAATGTACATGTATTTAGATATATAAGTATATTTGTATTTTATAGTATATTCAATTATAATCAGACTTTGGACTTAATGTAATTATTATTTGCAGCATTTTGTAGATGTGGTTATTCCTTAGCTGTGTTGAAACACATTTACTATGCTTGTATATTTTGTTATATATGTATATAGTTAAAAATAAAATAAATAAAATTTTGCTCTGTGTTGCATTATTTTCATGAGAACTAAAAACATCTTCCCCTTTGTGTATTACAATATAGTAGTAAATTATATTAGTGCATATAATCAGTCAGGGCACTAAAATACAGGAAACAGCAGCACTGTCACTGTTTGACGGTTAAATGTGGTGGCACAGTCTCACCTCGTCCACCTTGCGGCGGTTGGAATCGAAGGTGACATTAAAGAGGATCTTCAGGATCTCCATGGCTCGCTCCGTCTCCTGTCTCCCCAGCGGGGGCAGCTCTGAGCAGCCGTCGAAGCCCGCTCGCGCCACCTCGTACGTGTCGGGCCAGCAGAGGCCGAGCGTGGCATCCAGAGCCTCGGACAGCAGACTGACCCCCCGCAGGTCGCGGGCCAGCTGGGCTCTTACGTCCACGCGCAGGGCGGTGATCAGGAACGTGAGGCGCAGGTCGAAGAACCGCACGTCGTGGTTCCACTGCGGCTCACGACACTGTTTCAGCCTCTCAGCCAATCCCACGATCAGCTGGAGCTCCGCCCCCGCCTCCTGGGCCGCCTCGCTGTTGAACACGATGTTGCACAAGCACTTCAGGGCCTCCACGATCACTTCCAGGTCCGGGATCTCAGGCGTGAAGCCCTCACCCTGGCCGAGGCCGGCATGTCGGATCAGGATCTGCATGGCGTGGCGGGTGGCAAAGGGAAGCAGGCTCTTTTTGTCACGAGACAGGATGCGGATGGTTTCCAGGCAGGCCAGCTGACAGGACGGCTGGAGGTCTCTCTCCAGGAAGCCCAGCACTAACTCGCCCAGACGCTGAGAGACAAGAGAGATATGGTGAACAGCAGCATCCATCTACAACATCACCTGATGGGCCAGCGTTTCTCAAATGATTTTGCTTTAAAATTCAGATTTTACAACGGACAATGTCAAATTCGCTTACTTTCTATCTTTACTACTTTTACTACTTTTTACAGTAAAAATGGCAATATATTTTAAAATACCATTTATTTCTGTGATGGCAAAGCTAAAATCATTCAGACCTTCGTAAATCATTCTGATATTCTGATTTAATGCGCAACATATCTTAATATTATAAATGTTGCATTATTAAGCAGTTGTACTGCTTAATATTTTTGTGCAAACATTCAGGTTTATTATTTGGAATAATTTTTTTTCAGGATTCTTTGATAAATAGAAGTTCAAAAGAGCAGCATTTATTTATAAATATAATTTTTCTGTAACATTATAAATCTATTTACTGTGACATTTGGTCAATTTTATTAATCTTTGCTGAATAAAAGTATTAATTAATTTATTTAAAATAAATGTAAAAAATCTTGACTGATAACTATTTGAAGGGTAGTTTATATATTTTTAAGATTTTAAATATAAATTTAGATATATAAAATAAAAAATACAAATCTATAACATATATTTAAAAATACACTACATATAAATACATAAATTACAAAAATACATAAAAAAATTAAATGCCTGTGACCCTATAAAAACAGATTTATTAAGAAACCCATCAACTGAGAAACACTGTTACAGGCTTCATGAGAGAATATCATGGCTGTTATTTTCATGTGATTCAATGTGGTTTCAAATTCATGTTTTGAAACATACTTGAGACCTATTTATGCTAGAGTAGCAGCATAACAACATTACATCCATTTTTTTTCCCGGTGTTCCCAAGGTAATTTAATGAATCCCTTTGGGTGTGGTAGAAATAGACACCTGAGAGATCCTGAGAGGGATCAATCATTATTGTTAGAGCAGACATATGCGGGTAGATGACTGACAACTCCTCAAATTCTCCCTGACTGTGGCTCACTGCCAAGACCTCCAACTGTCTCACTGTAGAATTTACAGTTACCAAATTGGAGTCCAACTGTGACACGTCCTTACATAACCCAGTCAAGCAACGAACAAACGAGATCTGTTTGAAACACATCTGTGACATCACATGGCAATAACCAAATATAGCAGCATTATGGAGTTACAGTCTTTACTAGGGGTTTTCAAAAAAAAATAAAAAATATGTTGGACCAATTTATTGTAATAGTACTAAACACATTTTATACATAAAAATTTAAGAATAATTATTTTGAAGTCATGCAAATATTTTTATTCGTTTTAAAAACGACTCATCTCAGCTATTAGCTATTATTTTTTAGAGAAACATTAACTTTATACACGGTGCACTTTCAGATGCAAAACTTTGCAGGATGTTTTCATTCACTTTGAGCTGTGTTACACGCTGCATGTAAGGTAATTTTCAAAAATCCATAATAGGGGCACTTTAAATAGCAACAAAATATCACTCTATTATTTTTTTCACACGGAGAAAGAGGCTCCCTTGCAAAAACCGTTGGGTCTATACAAGTGGATATGTGATTTACTGTATTAATGTACTTATTTATTTATTTATTTTTTTTGTATTGTTGTAGAAGGGATTGTTGTGAAACAGTTATTAAAATGACAGGAGTCAGCCCTTACATAAGAGACTACAGTAAAAACAACAACATTGAAGTCTCCTGCATGTCAGTTCATATTAGAGGCAAAAGCAAAAATATGGTCAGCAAAAGTGCAGTTTGGGAACAGGATGACCAGAACGACCACAGAATTTAACACTAAAAAATAAAAGAATAACCAAGGTGATCGTTAAATATAGTATTAGCCAAATCTACAAAAAATATCTCGCTCTTCTGTTTTTCTTTTAAAGCTATATTCTATTTTTGGATGAATTTATGACTAACATTTTATAGTTTGCATTAAACATTGATTTTTCTCTGCTTTCCTCAACCCACCAGTACAGACCTGCGAGCCATTTTCATGTCATGACCCATCAGTTGAGAACCGCTGGTTTAGCATTGGCCATTTAAAGGCTCATATTGATCGACTTCTAGTTTCAACATCACCAGCGTGCTCAAATGGGAAAATATTGCAATTCAAGTGAGACAGCATACAGATAAAGATATCACTTTTGGCCTGTTTCTGAACCACATTGATTCCCATGAAACATTCCCCATCCATCTCAACACAGTGTCATCTTATAAAACCCCAAAGTGTATTTCTTTACATTTTTGGAATGATCCTGTCTTGTTACACCTTCTTTGACATACAGTGAAGTCAAAATCCCAGATGCATCTAGCATTATCCAATCAGGAATGAGAAATAGGCTTTGGGTTCTTAGCTAATGCTATACTACATCTAAAACACCGAGCTACTCATATACCTCTTTCAAATGTCCATCCTACCAAAAATGCAGGCAAAAAAAGCACATAAAGAACACATTACAATAGCAGGGCTATAAAATATGTATTATTTGACATCAACTGATATAAGCACACTAGCTTCTTATATTTATTGGAAATCAATTGAAGACTTTGTCATTGAAATATTAATGAATATTTATAAATACTGAAAGTAATGGATCTAGAAAGGCTAGACAAAGCATTAAAAAGCTCATTGTTCAGGGTTGAATTGCTGACTGCTTGCATTATGATGTCGAGTAAGGCTTACCTCTCTGTCTTCCTCCTCCCCAGGGGTAAAAGAAAAACACTGTGATTTCTAAAAGAGAATAAACACCAATGTGAAATACAAGCACAAGCTTTTATGCATGAATACAAAAGATACTTTAATGAATGGTCCATCTATAATAATTACATTTGATGAAGTCGGAATAGATTTGGAGAAATTTAGCATTAACATTACTTGCTCATGCAGTGGATGGGTGCCGTCAGAATGAGAGTCCAAACAGCTGATAAAAACATCACAAATAATTCACACGACTCCAGTCCATCAATTAACATCTTGTGAAACAAAAAGCTGCATGCTTGTAATAAAGAAAGTCACCATTAAGGCAATTTTAAACCATTACTTCTGGTCAAAATATAAGTCTAATCCATAATAATGCTTCAGTGAAGAAGTCCATCCAACGACATAAATTAATGGACTGACGTCGCATGGATTACTGTGATGTTTTTATCAGATGTTAGGACTCTTATTCCGACGGCACCCATTCACAGCAGAGGATCCATCGATGAGAAAGTGATGTGACGCTAATTCAATTAAGTTATAATACTAATTTATAATCTCTTGATATGTATCAGTGACACATCAGTTCTGTCCTAAAGCACGATTAGAGCGCTTAACCGCATGAACCTCTGTGATACCGGCTCACCAGTCATCAGGATCAGCCTAAGAAATCTATTTGTGTTGCCAGAGTCCTAATCCAACCCACGTCATGCAAAGTTCTTTGACTCATATGACTTTCTTTTTTGGTAAAATGGTTTCTGGCCGGATTGAAATTTACCCACTAACCTATTTCTCATGTGGATCATTTGTTAAGAATTCAAAGGCCTGTCTGATTTTGTTTTTTAACCTTTTAATGGGATGTATTGCTAAAAAATTTATGTTTTTGCAGGGAAGGTCTGCATTACTGTTGACATTAAAGCATGTCAGCTTCATTTCAAGATATATTATTTGACAAAGAATTATGTATTGGCTTTCTGTATACCATGTCAGGGTAACAACACGATAACTGACAACATGAACAAACCCATTGTTATATTATTCTTTATTTGATTATTATATTTTTCTCTTTTATTACAATATTCTATTCTATTCCTGTTTGTAGAATATTAGGTAAAAACATAATCTTTCTAATAAATATCCACATCTATACAGGTAAATGACGTTCATTTGATATCATTTACCAGTTAAATTTAAAACATAATGTATTGTTCTGATCAAGGGAGCTCATTAATAATTTAAAATTGCATTGCACAGTTGTAACAGCCAAGTGTCACAATGCAGCAAACTCTAAAAAATATATATTTACCTACGTAGGATATAATGGTATCAAACAAGAAACATTTTCTATATGCACAAAACAGTCACTTCCTCCCAGAATATTCCCATGCATCACCTTATAACAGTCCTGCTTTACGTGTATCTGATATGTACCTCTTTATTAAAGGTCTGTAATGCTGTCAGCGCGGCGTCCTGATCGCCCGTTTCCATCTTCTCTATGATGGCATTTAAGTCCATTTTCATCGCTGTTCCGCCCTTCTTCTTTCAGGAAGAGCCAAAAATCATGTAAACAAAATCAGCTTCAATCCTCTAGCTTTACCCGAGCGATCCAGAAGCTCCTGGATGATGCGATTAAAGAAGGTTTGGAATCATGGGATTTGTAGTGAAGACTGCCATAAAGTCCCGTCTTAGGCCTGCGCTTTGTTTGTTGTGATTGGCGCGGCTGAGCGAACGACGTCTTAACGATCCAATCACAGACTGTGCGCTGGAGCGTGACCAGCCAATCATGTTGCAGAAGGCGGGACATAAATCGGTACATGCTGCTGAGGATGATGAGATATGTAGTCCGGATAGAGAATTTATTTAGATTAACTCTTGACAATATTGGTTTTATTTTTTTATTCAATCATTCATTGTGGACCATTTTTTAACCGCAGGAGATAATTACATTAGCTATACGTATGAAAGTACGAAAAATAAAATGTTAATAAAATAGGATTTTATAGATTTTAACCAGACTAAAAAAAAAACAACAGCTGCTAAATTTGGGCTACGTTAAATACACTATAAAAACGTAACCTGAAAAATGCATTTTATATGGAACATGACACACCAAAATACAGTTTCCTGTTTCGTTTGAATACCAGCTGCATGTTTAAAAAAAAATTGTATGCTAAGGAAGGATTTTGTTGAAACAATGGCACATAAATCACAACTCATCTACTGTCTTCTTTAGGACATGAATAGTTTGAATAGTTAATTAAAATTTAGAAGTATTACAAAGCACCCTAACCTCTAAAGCTTGCTGGGACATATGAACATATTCTACACACACACACACAAACTACATGGAATTGTGATGTAGGGTTACAATTACCATACATTGAAAATGTATTCCCTGTGAATGCAAGCATTTATGCAAATAAATGGAAACAACATGTACTTTTCGATCACAATCACAAACAAACATGGTTTCAAGTTGCTTTTGATTTTGAATTTACATGAACTAAAAAAAAGATGTTATCTGTTATGATTCTTGTGCGCTTTTCTTATTGACGACAGTGTGTTTATATACTGACCTCTAGTGGCTGTAAACGGAACATCAGTGTAGCTCTGTAGACCTAAGTGTCACCGATAAGATTTCTGAAATAGTTCGTGGCACAAAATGCTTATGTAACATTGCCAGTAAGTTAAGGAAACTAATCGAAGGGAATCAAGGCCATGTTTTCCATCCAAATACACCAATTAATCTGGCTTAGACGTAACAAACCACTTCCTCATTCCATATTAAAGTGTTGTTTACACTAAGACAGCTCAACATCTTAGAGAGATTAATTGATTCATTCATATTTTGTCACTTGAGGAAGTTCCCTCTAACTATCAAAGGGTTTTTATTTGTATATGACTTTGTATTTTCTGTTATGTAACAACAAGAGCATTAACTGCACTTTGAAATGTCTGTCAGAATATAATTTATACATTAAAGAGGCAACACCGTACTGTTTCTGAATCGGACGGAAACAGAGGGATAACTTTCACGCTTCGTCCTTCTCTGTTCACTGCCAGTCTTATTCACTTATTTTATTTTAAATAGTATACCATAAAATCTCTCAATGGGTGCAAATTCACACCATTTACTGATGACTCAGAGGAACTGCTGACTGAGTTTGTCTGTTCTATTATATCAAGGCAGCAATGTGTGTATTTTAACCTTTGTGTGATTGTCTCAAACATTTGTGACTCACACTTAATACAGGTTTTTAAAGTGCATTATGGTTACCGTCAAACACTGTTTGAGTGTATAGCTTAAGAATGACATTTGGTTGACCAATCCAAGACATAGTTTGTATGACATTATTGCTTGTTAAACATTTACATTACAGTTTTATCGGCCTTTAAACCTTGAATATATGGGAGAACATACTTCCAGTCAATTTGGTGTCACTTTTTTTGTTTTTTGCTTATGTATAGAACACACATCTTGATTTTCCCAAAGATTCTAAACCGGGAAATAAGTATGACTGTTAATATTTGCATGGTGGGTTAGTGCCATTGAGCCTAGTATGCAGGGGAAACCCCTCTCAGAGGTATGAGACTTTTAGAGGAAACTAAAGTTTCTCTGCACAGGTTTCACCTGTTTAGTGTGTAATCATTTGTCATGAGGAATTCAATTACACAAAAATATGATGAGTTTCTACCTTACGTGTTATTAAAGTCAAGTGTCACATGGTGTTTGATAATTTATTTAAAACAACTTTAACAAAAATACAATAAAAATAGATTAACTGTGTTACACAGAGGTACATATCAGATACAGGTAAAGCAGGACTGTTATAAGGTGATGCATGGGAATATTCTGTGAGGAAGTGACTGTTTTGTGCATATAGAAAATGTTTCTTGTTTGATACCTTTATATGAGCAGGATGTATGCCTATATAGTTTCACTGTACACTAGGCAGCCTAGGTGCTTACCACTTTTTTTTTTGTAGGGCTGCGTTGACTATCCAGGTGACCTGGGTGTTTTTGTGGCCAATTTTATGTCAAAACGAAGTAAGTTACTTGAAACTCAGCGAGATTCATTTTTTATAAGTAAAACAAGTGAAAGATACCGTGAATTTGTGACCAAAAAAAAAAAGAAGAAAAAAAATGTTGTCGTTCCTTCAAGATGTAAATTCTTTTGTCATCTCAGTAGCCTAAATGGCTTTATCTCCAAAACAGTCTAAAGGGAAACTATAGCCTAAAGAAAACTGGCCAATGTGCTTGTGTCTTGCATGTATAATTCACGCACTATGTTTATGACAATATATAGCCTAGAGAGTCATCATTTCATGTGACAAGATACTAGTTTTATCGTGAGTTGAAAGCAATTGGATCAGTCCAAAACATTAATGAATCCGAACAGTTTGGTGAATCAAACTTTTCACTGAAAAGATCTGACTCAATAGAACGATTCTTTAGTGATTGCGTCATCACTATGTCTTACGATCACATATACCATATTTTGAATTGAATTAAGGGGTGTTCACATCAAGAATGATAACGAAAGCTACGTTTTAATAATCATTCTAATTGTAAGACCATTGATGTAGTGAACTAAACAGGCAAAACGTAAAATATTTCTACATTGTAAAGCATGGCTGACGCACAAAATATGTCAGCCACTGGGCCCTGCAATCAGCCAAACTAGTGCACCTCATTTGAAACCTCAAAGGAGTTTTTGAATGCGAAGCAAAAAGATAAGATGGATCCAGACTACACAGAACAAGCACAAAGCCTCCTCTGATCCAAGATCAGCTGATAGTCTCCCGTCTGTTGCCGTTCTCTTTATACCTGTGTGGTTATCTGCCATCATTTCCCTGTTCTGGACGCTGCATCTGATGATCAAGGTGCTTTAAATAATGAAACGTCTGAGTACAACACACATGGCACATTCAAATTGGTTCATAATCAGTGTAGTGTTTTGAGATATTGGGTCATTTAAGCATGTAAAACAATGCTATTGCTATCTCATTCTGTGTATAAAGGCCTTATATTGATTAAAATTGATGAGCTGTGCAAGTGCATGATCTTAGAATTTTGTCTCGCTTTCCTTTAAAAATATCCTTAAAACATCCTTAAAGCAAGAGAAAAAAGTAGTTATGTATATAATTATAAATATACTGCATTGAAAAGCTGGTATATTAATGCATTGTAGCCTTAGATTAGATTATTTATGCAACTTTTTTGCCGGGTATGTGGTGCGACCCTCAGCCCAGTCTGAATATATTAGCATATTGTTCCCGTCATTTGGCCGAAAAGTGTGTTGCGACATGCACCGAACAGCTGGCTGTCTTTCATTTTTACATTTTCCCTGCTCAGCCTAACAGCAGACAATGTGAAAGACGAGACTTACTCATTTGCTCTCAGCCTCTCTTCTCTCCATGCCACGGCCTTTGAGCGCACTATACATGGATTTCATGCAGGAAAGTTATGTTTCATGTGCAGTATGTGTATTTGATCAGGGGTTCTCAAAAGGTTCTTTGAAACAAAGGCCCCTTTCATAGCCCCCCAAAAGAAGGAAATACGAATACAAGATTTTAATTTATTTTGTCATTTTATACACACTTACAGCCAGCTACTCTAAAAGAATTGTTTGTTTCCCAATTGATTATTCAATCTTTATAAACTCGCTTACACTGACACATTTTATAATAACAGATCTTTCTATTAAGGTTATAGATGTTACCGTTACTTTAATACTTCATTTAAATGATTCATATTTGATACATTTAATTAATAATTTTTTTTGAGGATGATAATAATACATTATGAGTGAACATAGATGAACAATAGTATATTTTTAATTTGACATTAACTATAATATAATGATTATATTATAACTGATAAAAAAACCCTACTTTTTCATATAGAATTATTACAGTTAACAAAAACTTAAAACTTAAACATAAAAAGTAAATAAAGAAATAATCGGTACTTGAAATTAAATAAATGGTAACTGGAAATATATATATATATATATATATATATAGGCCTATATAGGTTGATAACTTTATTTTAAGGTGTTCTTGGCTCAGTGTAAGTATATATTTAAGTGTTGAGTTACTGGTTGGGCTTAGGGTTGTTTGCATATAATTATTGTTATTATTATAGTAAGTACATGTAACGTGTAACAAGAACACCATAAAATAAGGTTTACTAAAACTTTACATTTTTAATAAACTTTTAATATTTAAATATTACCAAATGCAACTAAATTAGCATTTCAGTAATACAAAAATAATTATAATTTAAAAGAAAATATTTGTTCCTTCTCAGACCCCAGGACTCTCTGGATTGAAAACACTGGTACTAGAATAGCATTAGTGACAAAATACCTCAGTCGAAGGTGTGGGATTCACAGTTACAGGAACTATATTGTCTTAAGTGGTTTATCTACACATAATGAACTTGTTGACAAGCACCGCTCACTCCAGCATCAACGCTTCAGTTATTTTCAGTTATTTTCAGTTATTATTCCCATATTTGCAGCTGCTGGGTTTTGTTTTACAGGCCCCCTTCCGTGATAGGAGCCCGTTTTCTTTAGTCACAGATAGGGAATGGAGAGATAGCACAACCAAGCAGTGGCAAATTTTGTGGGTGTGGATAAAGATAAGGATTTAAAAAAAAAAGTCTAAATAAATCCCTGTGAAATCACGTTTATGAAAAGAAGCATAATACTCCAGAAAGTGATGGCAAAGAGTTGGAAGCTGAGAGAGGGATTTGCCTATGAAAAATCAGACAGGAAAACAAAGAGAGAGGCCAGAGAGTGTCAGCGGCTCTTATCTCACGGAGCAGCAGGGAGCCGTTTATCTATTGTCCGGAGGTGGCAGCACTGTGGCCGTGACACGCACGGTGGAACAATTAACTCGCTGGCATTTCGTCTTATCTAACATAACTCAACACTGACAACATCTTTGGCCGCAGCTGCTGCAAATCATTAGCTATCATTGCCATCCGAGCAACAAAAAGGAAAATAAAAGACTAGCTTGACGTCCAGCATTGTCCCTGTGTGTGAAGGGATGAGATTATATTGGCCACTGGTTCAGTCAGGTTCAACTTCATCTTAAGTCAAAGACAGGTCTTTTTAGAAAAGTGCCCTGTACTCAGCTAGGTCTCACAAATGTTGAAGTGAATGTAACTTTTAAATCTAATTTTATTCTTTCTTCGATTCACAGGTGTCTCCCAAATGAAATGTAAAAATTTGAATAATTATGAAATGAAATCTGCAACTCAAGTATTAAAATCAAATATAAGGAATGTTCATAAATTTCAGAGAAGTGAATTTGCATAAATAAAAATAATAAAAGTAATATTAATGCTATTATTATGTTATTATATTTAATATTTTATTTACAATATTAATAAAAATAATAAATTATTAATATATTAAATACTTATATTCACACAACTATATATATATATATATATATATATATATATATATATATATATACACTGTTGAATAATGATTTAACATATTTACCAGATTAAATATTTAAGAATAATATAATTATCAATAATTATAAAATATAAATAGAAAATTCATAATCCATCTGTGGGCTAATTTTTTTAGTTGAAATCTTGTCTATCTAGCACAATGTAAATTTGATTAATAGAAAATAAACAAAATAAATACAAAATGGCTATTAAAGGTTCTGTGTTTGTCGCAAGAAATAAAAAACCTTAATTTAGAGTTTAAAAAACTCTTTTATTTGTTTTTTTAATAACTTTAACTATAAAATGCACAACATATAAACAAGCATTGATAAAAACTTTAAATTGTGGCTTATTGTGGTTCATTGACAGCCACATTAATAAAGACCACAACCTAGTGCTTTTTTTTTTATACATCTTAGTCCTTCATTCCAACACCTTTGCTGTTTTACCAGGGTAAGTCTTCTCTAAAGTGAGTTCATTCTACTTTATGACATTCAAGACAAATGAAGCCATTTTAAAGCAAAACTGGAGTTGGTTTCTCATTTCCAAAAGCCAGTTAACCAGCTTTTCACAGTTGATACAAAAACATGTATGCCTTTAGAGTCAAATGCATATAAAATAGTGGTACATTTGTAATGTAAACAATGTAAAGAACATCTAAAAATAGAATCAAATAACAAGTTGACAGACAAGTACTTCAAAAAACAACTCAAATGGCTATAATGTTATAAATACAAGTTTCACTTTGAAGCTACATGTGAAGTCCTTCACTTCTCAGACTCTCTCCAGCCTCGAGCGTTTCGGCCGAACTTATAGACAAGTCTTCGTCCATCCACCCGTTCCAGGATCTCGCGTTTGTAATAATACCTTCGGAGAGAAAGAAACATGCGAGAAGCTCAGAATACTGGTCAGAGTCCTTTAAAAACTTGCAGAACTCCAGAGAAGATGTTACCTCATTGCTCGACTGAGTTTCTCGTAGGTCATACTGCTGTTATTTTTCTTCTTGCCCCAAAGCTGAGCCACAGCTTCCGACTTAAGGAAGCGGAAAACCCCCTCGGAGCGATCCTCCCATTTGATAAGGCCGGGGTTGCGCTCGGGGTTCAGGAGAATGTCTCGGATGAACTCCCACAGGTGTGTCCCACGAGGGTCTGTGGAAATATGAGACTGTGTGAGCGTTGTTAGAAGAGAAAGGAAACTAAAGCAGCTTCATCCACGTGCCAGAGGTTTCGGTATGTGCTGCTGTCAGGTTCTCTTAAAACAACTGCCGGGTGTAGTTCAGGACACATTAACAGAAAAAAAAAACCTTTAGGAAAGTAATATGTGAAAAATTTCAACTCACTGTGTCTTTTGACTTGTGATCGCTTGGGATCTGAAATTAGAAAATTAAAATGAAACCAGTGTTATTAAAGGGACAGCTCATGTTTCTTTTTGGATCATGGAAAACTTGCGAATAATAACTTCAACTGGCTTTGAAGATGAGGCATATAGACTACTTTAAAGGAATAGTTGACCCAAAAATGAAAATTCTGCCATCATTTACTCATTCCCAAGTAGTTCCAAACCTGTATGTATTTCTTTGTTCTGCCGAACACAAAGAAAGTTACAAAACAGATGCAAAACAGCCTGGTTACAAACTTCTTCAAAATATCTTTTTTTGTGTTCGGCACTTGGAACTACTTGAAGATGAGTAAATGATGGCAGAATTGTCATTTTTGGGTGAACTATTCCTTTAATGGTACTTTTTGTAGTCAATATTCATGTATTGATCTTTTCATATTCCATGGAAGAAAAGATAAATCACAGTTTAAAAATCAGGCGATTAACTAGTCAATGCATGTTTTTTTACTTCCTATGTGTAACTGTGTTTAAGTGTCTGTGGGTGGGCTGTAAAGACTTTGATTCACATCAGTAGCTTTGCAACGGCACTGGATGACTATCTAATTGGCCTGCAGCGAACAAATCCTTTCAGTTACGCAACACAGAATATAAGGAAAAACCCGGGGCAAAAAGCATTGCATTATAATATATATATATATATATATATATAAACCTTTGTCAATATAAAAATATTTATTTGCAAGCATGTTAAAAGAGATATATTTATGCATGTATGTTTATGATAAGATTTATTCATACAATTGAATCAGTTAACGCATTCCCTGGGTACTTGTGATATAAAATGCGATAATCTTAAACACTACTAATGTTTTTGGACATTCACCATGGTATTACCCTCAAACACAATCACCATACCATGGTACTGGCATAGTGCTTTTTATATTAAAGGAAGTAAGCAGAATGCTGCTTTTAGCGCTAGATTTAGGATCATTCAAATTCAGATTGTTTACCTGGGCTTGAAGGAGCTGGTGAGGATAATATGGTGTTGGGCTGGAATGAGTTTTTGATATCAAACAGTTCTGAGGAAAGAGAACATATGACATGATATTGTGAAACCATTAGGTTAAATAATAATCTTATTTTAACAGGAAATAGGTTAACAGATCATTGAATCATTGAGTAATTTCACAGGTACCTGAAGTGTTGTAAAAGTTGGATTCTTCCTTGAAGGGGAGAATTGAACAAGGGAAGTCTGCTGTGGAAAATGAAGCACTTGGTTACAAAAAATGTGATGTGAAAAGTCTATAAGTATTTCAAGAGAACCTGTAAACTTCAGTTTTCAGCAATGATAAGTCTCTGATATTGTGTGTACTTATGCTAAAAATGTTGAAACGAAACCGAAAGCCATTTAGTTTTACTTTGTGTGTTGATACTTACTCTCTATTTCTGTTTTAATGTCCCCTGGTGTAAACATATCTGTTTGACCATACTGACCTGTGAGACATTAAATAAGAAAAGACAAAATAAGAAAAAACTCTTAATAACAGAGTACATGTTTTGCAACGGCTACCATCAAATTTCCAATTCACTCCCCCATCATGTTGTTTTAAACCAGTTTAACTTGTTAGTACAGTTCTCACATGTCACCTGTATACGTTTTTCTGGATTTTATTAAGTTTAGTAATACACTGTAATGGAAAGTGTATCAAACTTTTAGCACTGACTGGTTATGAAACTCTGGGTCTTGTTAGCAACACCCTCCTGGATTCATTATACCATAGCACAGGGAAACGTACAATACATTTCATCATTTATTACTCTAAAAACATTTTCATGGGAATATCAAAGGGGGAATTTTTCATGGAAATTACTTATTTAGATAGAAAATGTAAGAAATTCATTGCTCAATTCCTACATACTATACCATAATGTATACAAGAGGGACACATGCTCAATAATTGGAGTTTTTCAAGCATGCTTATGAGAACCAACAATATTTTTTTCCACAAAATAATGCTTCTACTGGGTGTGAAAAGTATGAAACACGCTGTAAGAAGAGGCAAGATGAACAAATAATCTGTAGATCAGTCAATGTAATTTTACCAACTAGGACAGGTTCTAGGATTACAATCAAAAGAATAGTATTTATAGGGCAGTCAAAGAGATACAGGAAACGATTGGTATAGGAAGAGGAGAATGGAACTGGGAAAAGACCACAAACTGGGAACATGGGTTATACAAAGGCTTTGACCTTGCTTCCCGCAACCTTGATTAGCATCCTGTATGAAACAACATTCCTATAGCAAACAACTAAAAGTCAAACCCTATCCCTACATCAAGCCAAATCATAACATACTCTATCAGAAGGAAATTGCAGGTTGACAAGAAATGATAACTCAATGTCAACTCTTAAACCCAACCGTAACAATCTGATAACTGGTTTACAACAATGTTGATCCAAGACCAACAAGATTGTTGATCTAGGAACATGGCAAAATCACATTACCATCATGTTCAGGGTACCCTGTTGAAAACATATACTAATACGTTTTGAAGCATGGCAGCTGGTTTGAGCAGGTTTAAGCTGGTCCTTAGTTGGTCATGAGTTGGTTTAAGCTGGTCATGTGCTGGTCCTAAGCTGGTTGACCAACTAGCTCCTGCTCAGGAACAGCTCATAACCAACCTCAGGACCAGCTTGAACCAACCCAAACTAGCTGCCATGCTTTAAACATATCTTACCAGCATATGCTGTTTTCTTTTCAACAGAAATGCAACCCCTACTACTTCTGGATCTTACCATTCCACTTCAGGTCTGTCAGGCTCTGGAAGAGAATGGAACCTACAGATCCGGCCGCCCGGGTGAAGTCCTGGAAGCTCATGTTGCACAACTGCCTCCCGTCAAGGTCAAAGTTTTGGAAGGGAATGCTGGTGGCATCGATTTGGTGCATGTCCAGCGTCTGCTGGAGCCATTCCCACACCTGGTACTTGCTCCAGTTTTGTGGGTGAAGATCCTGAGACCAGAGCCGGCTCATGTAACTGGAAGTCACTGCGGATAAGATGAGTTTTCAAAAAAGAGCTCTGCTTGCAACCATATTTAGCTAACAGTGCTTTTGGGAAACACACCCTAGCTTGAAACAGTTTCACTTCACTCTGCTCCAGTTAGTATTTTTATCTACTGTCCTTAGATAAACCAGCAAGACATTCTTTTGGTCAACCAACTTCACTAAAAACACAAAACTTGACTAGAACCAACCAGCATAAACCAGGTTCCAGTAGGATGGGCAGTATTTATGATACAAGTGTTTCAATAGGGTTAATGAAAATGGCTTCATATTTTATATCACAATACGTTAGTTTTTTGTAGTTTTGTAGTTTTAAAATACTATCAAATACTTTGTAACATCATCATGAATATGCAGCCTCTGATTGGTGCCTAGTAGTTTGCCCAGACTTGTTACTGTGCAGTTAATGTGTCCTCTGTACCTCTATGGCTCTCAATAGATTGAGTGGTTAAAGTTGAAGGTTGACTCCTTGACAAGTTCTGTTGCTATTTTCTGATTGTGTCAAAACATATTGATCATTTAATAATTGCTGAAATGCTAAAATATTTGTTTTGTCTACAGTACCCTAATTGAAGTAGTGGTTCAGTAGGTTCATGATACCATTGCATGAATGACTTCCTGACACATAAAATATTATTATATTTATAATTTACAGTCAAATGATTAATTAGTTGCTACGAATACAGGTGTCATCAGTTGTCTTCTCATGAACAACTTGTTTGTCATTGAGTCAGTGTTGCTGATGCAAAGCAGGGCTTTTATTACCAAACACCAAGTAACTACATTAGGATACAATTGTGAGTCATTCGCAAACTGTTAAAATTAAAATGTTGGTTACTTGAAAACTAACCTTCAACTGGGAGATTACAGGTATAAGTGAATATTTAATCTGTTTAATGGTTGCATATGTCAGATTTATGGCATGACCTGGGCAGAGAAAAGCTGTTGTTATCAAACATGGTTTACTTAATCAACTGAGCCAGTGTTATAAGGACAGATGAAATACACCAACTGATGTAAGGTTTGCAAAGAAATGTTGCATAGTTTAGCTTTTGGGAAATGCACACCTGATTAGGAGCTGTTCAAACTGGTGGACCAGCTCAGTCATAGTGTTTTGACAAAGTTTGCTGGTGAATCAGGATGATTAAAACTGCAGTCTGTAACTTTTTTGGGGTTAAAAATGATCCAAAATCAATATTTGATCACAGTTTATAACCAGCCAGTGTTCAAACTATTGCAGTCCGATTCATAACGGTTAGTTTATAATAATGTTTTCTAATTTGAGTGGTACAAGTAGGGTTTTTGCTGGAACTTCAAGCAGGGCATGACATCATTATGTCACGTATGTAAACATAAAGATTGAGCCCTGGGTACTAGGCTAATGCATTTGAGTTTTTAGCCTTTTCTCATAGCAGCCTTTTACCATGTTGTTCCAAACCCATAAAAGCTTTGTTCATCTTCAGAACACAATTTATGATATTTAGGATAAAAACCGGGAGGCTTGTGACTGTCCCATTCACTGCCAAACAATTACCACTGTCAAGGTGCAGAAAAGTATGAAAGACGTCATCTGAGTGCTGCATCTTTCATCAGTGGTTCAACCGAAACATTATGAAGCTACGAAAATAACAAAAATAACCACTTTATTTAAAGATTCGGCACCGTAATGTCACCGTAGCACCATTTTGAACAGTATCCGTTGTATGCAATTAACATATGCCGTGGAAAGATACCTTTGGCAGTCAATGGGACAGTCACAAGCCTCCCGGTTTTCATCCTAAATATCTTAAATTGTGATCTGAAGACGAACTAAGCTTTTATGGGTTTGGAATGACATTTCATTTTGGGGTGGAGTCTCCCTTTAAGGAAGTCTTGTTTGTATTACTTAGAGCAAAAGTCTTCAACCCTGCTTCTGAAGACCCATCGTCTTGCAAAGTTTATTCACAACCTGCTTCAACAAACTGATTTTCAAGCAGTCTTGAAGACCTTGATTAACTGGTTCAAGGTTGGAACTAAACTCTGCAGGATACTTGATCTCCAAGGAGGTTTGAAGACCTCTGATCTGTAGATCACTCCAGCACATTAGCATCACATGTGTGGGGAGCAATATCCAATATAAAATATATGCTGCTGAACTGGTCTTGGCATTCAGTTACACTATGTAAAAAGTGTAAATAAAAGTACTGCACATGGTTTCTAGATACGTGTGAATCACTTTCACTATCTGTGCATGGTCCCCAGTGCATGCAACTGATAACCTAGTAACGCCAGCAGTGACTGCTAGAGTAAATGATTAACCTGCCAGAAAAGTCTCAGCCGATTAGATTATAAACAAAACGTACAACCTAAAATCTGTACTGGATGGTGGACCTTCTTAGACTTAGTGTTTTAGATAAGAAACCTAACCAAGGAGAAAGTTTACCATCAGTGCAGTTGTAGTGGGTTGTCCAAGAAGCAGGTAGCTGGTTATCAACACTCATAGTAGCTGGGATACTCATGACACCACTGGCTTGAAGGACCATGATCCAGTTCTATTGAAAGAAATGGAAAGAATGTTCATTTCATACAATGCACTAGAAAAGCCCAACTTGGGCAAACATATAGATGCCTTATAGCTTGTTCCTTGTGGGATTCGACCCAACAACCCTTAGCCCAAAAAATTACATTGCACCATCAAACTCCATACTCCCTACTATCACGATGTCTATAAAACTTGTTGCACATAAGAGTAACAGCACACTTGACGACATTCTTGTAATAGTAAACATACATCTTGTGCCAAAAATGCACATGTAATTAAATGTAGACGTTATACCAGTTTACAGTTACGATCAGTGAGAGAAAACAAAGGTCTTGTATGTTCAAAGAGGTAAATTTTGCGTAGGTGTTCTTCGTGCCATGCTCAACCACACATGCAGACACATTTGCACAGGAATGTTACAGTGTGTCTAACTGCTTTGCATACATAAAAGGTCCACCTGTCCTTCAGTTGAACAGTTATATCAATGGTGCAGTCATAGCTTGTATTATACGATCATGTGATCAGCATTAAACAAAGCACTTATTAAAATCATCTAACGCTGTGAATCCCAATCCCAAAGTATCCTGAAATGTTTGTCTGCTGAACTTTATAAAATAATGTTGCCACCCGATCATTTCAAAATGTAGTTTCAGGGCATTATAGACCCTGTTGTAAAAGGTATGCAACTTAAACAGCCTCCTATGATACCTTATAACGTCAATGAAAAATCCAAGATGGTGGATGTTTTAGCACAAGACAAATGGTTATTGTACACGCTTTTAATATTCAAAAGTATTTAATGCATCATTGTTTCGTGCTATGAATTTGTCATTTTTGTGGTTGCTGCTTATGTTGAATGCTACAAAATTGTGATTTCCATGAGGTTTTAATTTTTTTAATGTTATTTGTGTGCTCAAATGAGATGTATAGCTTGGTAAAATAAGATGGTATTTTATTCTATCTGCAAAAAGTAACATTTAATGTAACCTTTAAGTTAACATAATAGTCTGTACTCAACTGCAGTATCTCACACGACATGGGTCACGTAATCTCCAGTGTATTCCTATGGGTTTTCCCATCAGGATGCTGCTCATTTGCATAAAGCTAGATTTTTCTTCAATTTTGTTGCATTAATGGACCTTCACAAATCATATCATCAATGTTAATGTTTGCTAAGGTTGTACGTATGTTGTTTTGAGGCTTCATATTATTGCATATCATATTATGCAAAGAGAACAACAACAGGATATAAACAGGATATAAAAGAAAAAAAAAAACACGTGATAAAAATTGGATTCAGCAGAGTGATAGTAGTAATGACATTATTTACTAGAACTGAGCTTATTGACATTCCTTGGAATGGCCTATTTAGTTTGGTTTCTTAGTCAACTGTGGAAAATTCTCTTATACATTTGTGCATAACGCTGTATGGGAAGGACTTACCTGTGTTATCTGTTCCACTAACAAGCTTCCTACTTGAAATCTGACCTATATTTGTCTTTTTATTGATCCGAAGATGACCTAGAAGATCATTTTATGGAATGTGTGTAAAACTGGGGGGAGCTATGCTAACAATAGATAATGTTCACACCAAGAGTAAATAAAGGAAATGAAAAACTTAAGAAACCTAAGAAACACGTTCAACCAAAGCTTTGAAACATTGAGTTTTAGCCTTTCTTCCACATTAAAAAGTTATTTGGATTAGTGCACTTTAGTGAAATTAACATTTTCAGTTTACTCAAATCTAAATATTCCTGTTTGTGAGTTCATATTTTTATTTATTAATAATTATAAAAATATTTTACGAATAAATAAATGCTAAAAAGCTTGCCTATAAACTTACATTTAAAAAGTAATTACTAAAATGAATTAATTTGTGTCCTTAAGGTGGAACTTTTTGTGTAATCACAATTATATGAGAATAATTATATGAATCTTCTCTTTTTATTTCAATGGAAAGATCATTCATAAATCAAATTACTAATGAATCACCCTTTGTTTCTTTTAACTGGAAAAGCAGGTTGCCAGATTCTTTCCAGCACTATGACACCCATCTGATTCATTTCATCCCGGACTGGTGTGTTACTATGGTGATGTCTACTGTAATGTATGAGGAAAGAAAACTATAAACACATATTTTGGTGTTTATCACATTCCTTACAGTAACAGACCCAATAATCTGGGCTACAGGCCGTCAACTTCCTTCATCTATCAGTTACGGAGCAATAGGGGCCAGTTACACTCAATTTGTATGTGTTGTACACAGTATGCAAAATGTTTCCAAGTTATGTTTAGAGGTCTCAAAGAGTATTTGGACGCAAATGTATAAATGTCATAGCATCACATAAAATAATCACACCAAGAGGCATCTGCAAACAAATGAAGCTTTTCATAAAAGTAACTTCAATGTTCTTTTTTAAAGCAATTTTAGCAACTGTTTATTAACTAGTTTAAACTTAGAAGATGTTCAAATCAAGTCCACTTATTTGTGATGACCACAAAATGCATAACAATATATAAAGAATTTGTTTTCAAAAATTACGTTTTTATAAAATACAGCTAACTAATACAATAAAACACAATAAAAGATGATAACAAGAATGTTTTTTGGAAATAAACTCTTTATATATGTTCTTTTATATTTTAAACCTAAAAACATGTTTTTGTGAAATGTTTGACTTGAAAAGTACACTTTTTCTTAAGTTTAAAAATAGCTATTGATTTTTAGAACTGGTTTAATGTGCATTTATATAAATAAATAAATAAATAGCCTGTTTGATTTTAAAGAATACTGCATGTATACAAATGAAAGTATAACATATTTAAACAAAAGTTCCCCAAAATAAAAATAAGGACAAGAAATAGAGAGCATTTGAATTATTTTTGAATTATTTTTGGAATTTTAGCTACATTGCAACTACTGTGTGTCACTTGTTAGATTGTAAAATTGTTTTGCATCATCATCTGGGATCGTCATTGAAGCGCATGAGTGAATGGAACCTTTCCTGTAGAGAATCAAACAGAATTAAAGTGTCTCACCAGAGATGTTGAATGTGATCCAGGCGGGCTGCTTTTGGTTCAGAGTTAAATGTCTCTTTCTTCTCTTTGTAAAGTTGTCAGCGTCTGTATGGGAGAGTAGATAAGAGTGTAATGGAGAGGTTGCGTTGTGTACCTGTGACACTTGCTTAGGCCTGCCAAACTTCTGTGACAGAGTACGACCTCGTTCACCAATGAGGATTTTTATTCCATCTGCTTCCTGCTGCTTTGATTGGCTTATTTTCACCCCAGGTGGGAAATTTGCATACGATACAAAAAAGTCACTTTCACTATGAACACACTAGCAGTCTCTCTCTCGCTCGCCCACACACTCACCCACATGCTTCAGCAATCCTGCCAGTGATTAATCTATTGATGTTTAACGAGAATTCAACTATCCAGTTGCACTTTTTGTTTTTACATTATTTTCCTGTTTTGTCTCTCAGGGTGATATTATTATTTATTATAATTATTTATAATACTTTCTAAGTCATAAAAGACCAAAAATTATATTTTTGAATGAGTATTAAGCACATTACCAAGTGAAAGCTTTCAAAAAACCCGAAAAATTAAATTTCTTTAAAATTTGTGCAAAAAAGTTTTAGTGTAATATCTAGATACACTCAGACAGCTCTTTTATATTCAATACCAGTCAAAAGTTTTTTATGTTTTAATGTTATTTATTTATTTTTTCTTCTGCTTACTAAATAGCCAGTTTTTTTTTTAGTTTTAGTAGTTATTTTAAATGTCTGTTTAATTAATTTACATTAATTTCAGTTTAGTTAAAACAAACAAAAAACTTTATTTACTTGTGATTTTTTTAAGTGAAATATGATCCAGGGCATATTCAGACATATATATACTAAATATAAAATGTTAATTTTAATATTTTCTATTACATTCATTTTAAAGATTTTTAAAAAAAACTTATTTAGTCAAAGGCACATACATTAAAACGTGAAATGGATGACAACAGCATTGCAGTTAATCCCAAAGTAGTAAAAGAAAAAGGAAAAAATAAAAATTCAAAACAAACAAAATACTGAGAATCCTCTATAATACGACCCATTACACCCAGACAACTTGTTAGCATCAGACAAACTCCATTGTCTAACGAAACATGATCAAAACATAAGCTGCACGTCTCTCTCTCTCTCTCTCTGACGAATGTGCTTGCTCCCTGATCCGAGGTCTGACGCTCTCTGACACACGCACACAAACAGCAGGCCGCAAGCACTCAGGTTAGTGGGAGGCTTTACGCCGCTGATTAAAGAGCTCTGAAGCTCTAAGACACATAATGGGTAAATCACAGGGGAACTCTGCTTCACTCTGACTCAACATATGTGCTGCATATTATCTGCATCTGTGGCCTCACACACTTCGGCCAATGCAACATCTGCACTGCAGCTCTGCCAAAGCAAAAACACCAAAAGATCCGCTGCTGTCATGATTCGAGATGTTAGTTAATAAGCAACAGAGTTTTGTGGAGTGCATGTGTTGAGATGTTTTTTGAGATGTCTTTGCAAACTATTATTTTATCATTATTTTATTATTATTATTTATTATTATAGTTATTTTTTAAAGACATTAGTTGAGAAGAAACAGAGTTTGTAGTGTGTTGTTTTTGTAAACTGAAAACTAAATAGGAATTTAATATCATACAAATATTGTTCTTTTATTATTATTTATATACTATTATAATCTTTAATAATATTTTCAAGACTTTTGTAAAGAAGAAACAGAGTTTGCATAATTGTGTGGAGAGTGGAACTAAAAGGCTTTGAAAAATAATAATAATAATAATAATTTAATATGATATGAAAAGTGTTATTTTACCATTACAGTATAAACAATTATCAACATTTGAAGGGGATCAAAAAAGTTAATTAAAGTTGTCTGAGGACAAGAACGCATTTTGGTTTTAGGTTTTAGGACAAAAGGTTGTGATTCAAGGTTTTGATCTTCAATTGTTGAAATAGTATTATGTATTCATGAATTAGTTTTAAGCTATTTATTTTTATTTCAGACAAAGAATAGGCTACATAAAAACAAACCAAATATAACAAACCACACATGAACCCTACATTTTTTTTTTATTTTAAAGTGTCTCTGGTTTATGAAAGGTTCATATTTTGAATTTGGGTGTCCCAAACAGGTTGACATGCATACAAAGTAAAAAAAAAAAAAAACACTTTCATTTTCTTGTAATGTGCATTTATTTTTAGTTAGGCTATTTATTCAGCGATTCCTAAATGACTCGTTCAATGTTAAATTTTTCCAAGCCCCTCTGGTGATTGGTCGATTTCATTTAAAGCAGTGTTTGTGAGCTTTAAACGCTCCAAAAGCGGCTCCTCGTGGCAAAAAATTAATTGGCATTTTCATTCAGACCAACGTGAAAAGACCAGCAAGTGGTCGGGGAATATGCTAATGCTTCATTTTCCATTCAGTGATTTAGAGTCGACTCTTTCTTTTGAGAGACTTTACTGTGCACTTTCAGATTTCAAATTAATTTTCAAAAATCCATAATAGAGATCCTTTAAAACAGCACTGAAGGTTTGTTTAACATTTCAAAACACATTGTCATGTTAGCAGACAGATTACACTTTCACATGTGACCAACTATTCCACAACAATGAAATATTATCAAAATATTAATTCAACGGAGATGACAGATCTGGCAGAGTTGACACATCTGATGGCAGCGAAGATAACCTGAATTTGTAGTCAAATACATTAAATCAATCAACAGTGAGTATGTTACTGTTTATAAAGCTTTTATTCAAGAGTCACATTTAAGTATTTGTATATATCACTGGAACACAAAATCTTATGGTGGTGACTTCTGACGGTGTTGACAAATTTGGCATTTCTTTCACAAAACAAATAGAGTTCATGTAGTAGCCATTTTGTTTTTTTCTGTTGATGCTATAGATGCTAATGGAACCTGCTTCAGGAGAATAAAATTACCTAAATATTTAAAATCGTTTCCTGAGATATTGGAAGATGGTGTTGACATATGGTTGTGACAGAGGAAATATTAACATTAGGATTTAAAATATTTTAAAACTATAAAACTTGACAGTGATGTACTCTGCAGAGGTGTGTGACAGCTGCCCCTGATATTTCCTGATTTTATTACATTTTAATGAATCTGACAGTGTAGACAAACGTGGGGACAACCTTATGAAACATGCATGTGTCAGTGAAAAACAACCTTGATTTGATATGAGATATTACTAAGTGTTGATTTTCATAAAACAAGCGTTTTTTCATCATTAAAAAGCACATGAATGATTGAACCCTTCTCTGTGGACACACTGTTTTAGATGTTGTGAGAGGACAATAAGAGTCATTTGGGGGATAATGTGTTAAATACATTCAATTAATAACCCCCGTTACATTTAAAATGCAAAACATTTAAATTTCTACATCTAGTAGCAGGTACATTTGCTGGACCTGTTTTGTCCCACGTCTCAAGAATGACTGAAATGTGACATCCCATCTGAGACTGTGAATATGTTGTTTGATCATAGCTTTAACTGTTGGGAGAAGGCCCATTTTGATTTATTGTCTACATTACACCTCGTGCACTTTTGAAAGACTCCGAGCTGAAAGTCCCCTCAAAGCGCAGTGAATTGTTTTCGTTTTATTTCATTGTACCCTTTCAAACACTGTCAAGATTAAATTAAGATCTAATCTAGCCAGGCTTAGATTTAAGGCCAGTATTTAGGCTGAGTCATGAGAAAGGGCTGCCAGAAAACTCGCTCAGTCTGCGAGAAAGGGCTACAGAGCTCACACGCTCATTACAGAGAAGAAATCCTTCTTTCCTTCCTTCCCTTCATTTCGCCCGATCCCTTCATTAGGCTCTCATCAGCACGTTCAAAGCTGCCATCTTTAATATTTCACACGAGGTGGGGAAAGAGACAGAGAAAAGAAAGAGACTGGATGATTTTATTAGGGTCAATTACAGCTACAAATGACAATTTCTCGGGCTAAATTGCAATTTTACGTCCTTTTTGTGAGAGAACAATGACTATGTAATTAGAGTAATGAGCAGCGCATCAGTCGAATGATTTGTGCCGAATGAAGAGTTTCTTGCGCGCGCGCGTGTGCATAACACACTTGCGTATTTGTTGAACATCGCACGTGAGGTTCGAGTAATTAAACGTAATGTCTAATTACAGCAGTTGAACTGAAGAGTCCTACGTTGCTGTGCGTTATGACCGTATGTGTCTGACTTTCCCTTCTCTTTCTGCACAGTTGCATTCAGGGAGGACCGAGTCAATGCGTCTGCGGTTCATCTCCAGGCCACTTGATGGCACTGTGAGCTCACTAAAGTGGCGCTGCACGCCTGGAACAGCACGAGCACTTGTTTAAAATATGAAAGCTGTCGTGTAAACCACTACGTGGCATGCAGTTTTTCATTCGAGATATATATTTTTAATTTCACTTGTTTTTGCCTTGCAAGTTTTACAAGTAGGCAACAAAGACGTAACACTGTGTGAATGTCATTGACCCGTGAGAGTGGGAAATGGTAGAAAAGGACTTTCTCGTGACAGTGAGACAGACTGTTCTTTTTGTTTTTTTGAGAAAAGGGCAGAGAAAATTTGTTTATGCTCTTAACAACCATAACAGTTTAGTGATGTGGGTGGCTGCCACAGCATTGCTGTGTGGTTGCTAGGGTGTTTTGGGTGGTTACCCAGTATCACAAAAGCACAAAGTCAAGTTTCCATAGCCTATTATTCTGTTCCCTAGATATGATTGTAAATCTATGGGATTTGTTGAAGGGATGCATGATGTATTGGTGCTATATAGCTCTTTATGAAATTATTTTATAAAAGACAGTAAAAAATAAAATACATTTTTAAATTATATGACATATAATATAGCATAAGTATAAATAATGCATATAAAATATAAATTGTTAATATGAAATAAATAAAAAAAGTAAATTGTGAAAAGTACATAATTTTTAAATTACAAATTTTAATTATTAAATTAACACGATGCAACATAAAACAAATAGAAATGATTACAACAAATTATAAATATAAAAGTGTAAACTAAATATACATTACATATTAAAATGATTTCAGTACTACTAAATAATTTTAAAAATAAATAAAATACAAATTATAAATATACAGGTACAAAATAAAAATACTTTAATACAATTTTATTGCTTTTAAATAATAAATGTAAAAATGTATAAATATAATTATGTGTATAAATGTATGTATAAATAATTTTACTATTTACCACAACATGAAAATTGTCACGCCCTTGTCTGTATTGTTCTATGTCACTAGTTAGTTTTGGTTTCGTTTTTGTTATTTCCTGTATGTCCTTATTTGGTCTTGTTCCTGTTCTTGTTTAGTTAATGAGTTTATCCTTGCCACCTGTGTTCCTCACCTGTCCTGCATCTTCCCTTGTGTATTTAAGCCCCGTGTATTCTGTCCTGTTCGTTGATCGTCAATGTTATTTTGGATGTGTGTAGTTCTCTCTTTGTCTACCTGTATTGGATTAAAGTTGATGTTAAACTGCTATGCTGACTCCTCGCCTTGTGCATCCTACACAACCCTGACAAAAATAATTATTGCCTAATGGGAATCAGAAGACTTTAAACATCAATAAATGCGGTGTATCCTCAAAAGTTCTTTGCCCATTTAATAATCTTTAAGGCAAAAACCTTAAAATCTTAAACCTTTCTGATCACTCAGAAACAGCACGCCTCTTCTCAACAGTCTGCACGACTGAAGGTTTGAAGCATGCTACACTGTAAAACCCGACAAGTTACGGTAACTCAAACCGTTTGAGGAAGCCGATTGCCTTAAACCATTTAAGTTTTGAAAAACCAATTAATGAGTACTATAAACTCATTCATAATTGAGTTATATCAACTTATTTATTTTAGTGTTGGCATAGTCAATTACAGTAAACTCAAACATTTTAAGTTTATTCCACTCAGTCAGTTTGAATTCAGGTAACTAATTCTAACTAAGTCTTAACAACTATATGGCTACTTAAATGGTTTGAGGAAACCGATTGCCTTAAATGGTTTAAGTTCATCAAACTCAAAGCAATAAAGTTACATAAGTCTAAGCAAAAACACTGGTACAAAAAAATGACAGAACAGGAGTGTTTTCTCAAGTATTTATTAAAATACAACAAATGTTTTCAAGCATAAAACAAAACCAGTGGGTTATATATTCAAAAACATAACATTTAAGCTATCTAATGAGACTTTTCACCAAATAAGTAAAGATCACACAAACAAGGAAATCTTTAACAAAATCCATTTTAAATGTTAAATATAATGAATAATATTAATCATAATAAATAACTGCTAAATAATAAAAAAATTAATAATAATAATTATTAATTTTTATGTAAAAAAATGCTTTCCTCAAGATAAACAGCACTTATATACAAACATTTGTAAATACAGGAATACTTTAGTGCAAAATAAAAAGTACCAGTGCACTGACCCAAGACATCATCTTCAAATAGAATCAAAACATCCAATGGGTTTAAAGACAATCTTCCCTCTTCCTCCATTACAGCAAAGATGGTGACAGCTGCCTTCCGTACTTCACCAGGCTCCCTTTTTCTAAATTCATTAAAAAGTTGTTAGTATGTAAGCCACCAAATATATTTAAACAAAGAAGACATCATATTTAAACTTCATAAACCAAAATAAAGGAGAGAAAGATTGGGTGTTTGTTGTGCCTATTTAAAACTCTGTAGCACTTTAATTTGCACATCATAACATAAGTTTCTTTATTACAAAACAGAAAGAACAATTTGTGTTTTAAGCGATAGATCACCCAAACATGAAAATTCTGTCATAAATTACTCACCCTAATGTCGTTCCAAATCTGTAAGACCTTTGTTCATCTTCAGAACACACAACAGATATTTGATAATATCCAAGAGCCCTCTGTTCCTCCCATAAACAGCAATGAAACTGAAATGTTCCCAGGCCCAGAAATGCAGCAAGGACATCGTTAAAACAGTTCATGTGACATCAGTGGCTCAAACATAATTTTTATGAAGCTACGAGAATACTTGTACATATACATAAGTACTTGTGCATAAAGAAAACAAAAATTATGACTTTATTCCACAATTATTCTCCTTCGTGTCACCCTAGGGCGCCATTATGGAAAGTATCACAACACGTGTGTGCGTTCCTCTGCAGTAAACAAGGCTCAGCGTTTGCATGTTCTATGTTAGCAGCAGAAATCGCATGCGCTGATTATATGCAGAGGTACTCTTGATAATGGTGGAAGGTGTGATTTGGAAGAGAAGAATTGTTGAATATAGTCATTATTATCGTTTTCTTTGAGCACAAAAGTATTCTCCTAGCTTTGTAAAAATGAGGTTGAGCCACTGATGTCACATGGATTGTTGTAATGATGTCTTTACTGCATTTCTGCACCTGGAAACATTTCAGTTGTGTTGCTGTCTATGGAGGGTCAAAGAGCTCTCAGATTTCATCAAAAAAATATCTTAATTTGTGCTCTGAAGATGAACAGAGGTCTAATGGTTTGGAACAACATGAGGTTGAGTAATTAATGACATAATAATTTAAGAAAAAATGAAATGTTGATTTCAGCAAAAAGATTAAAATGTTGCGAAGTAAATACATTTTCCTGACATGTGTCTTACTTTGTGTGTCTTGAAATAAGTAAATAACTTGTGAGTCTTTTCAGATAGTAGTAGATCCGCCAAGGTTCATAGCTGGAATGACTGATGCCAATATTGTTCCTGAAGACAACATACAAAATTTAAGAAATTTAACTCACAATTAAGCAAAATTTATTTTTATTAATCTAAATAAGACAACTTTAAACCACTACAAACTTAGCATTAGAAATGACCTGACATCTTTATAAAAAACCAAAGCCACTTTAGGATAAGTGCAAGCAGAAATATAAAAATATATTTTTTTCTTCATCTATATGAGTTAAGTATGTAACAATGTAATTATAATCAGAACTTAAAAGACTTCACTGGTTTTCTTTAGAATTAACACAAATGCAAAAAAGCCTGTATATCAAACATGACTGGACTTTAGTTTTAATTATGTCATTCTTTTCATCTGTGCTGTGTATTCATGATTTGATCAATGTTTAAGTTTAAATTTATATCTAATATTCACACAAAAAAGTATAATATTACTTCAGAAGACTTAAAATTTGTTCTGCTGGTCGTCTCATCATTACATTTGCATTAATAGCAATTTAAAAAAAATAAAAACTGAATAAATATGAATTTAAATAACTTTACACCTAGGCCATCAATTTGTTTAATGTGAATTCTACTTAATTTTAGGCTCGTATTAGTATTGCAGCCATCTTGTTGCCAATGACATCACGCCACCCGTCGCTGCCTTTGCACTGAAAAGAATGATTTCAGAAGCATTAGAACAATTTGTTAGTATAAATTTTAAATAAGACAACGTGATGAGCAAATAACAGTCTAAAATGGTAATATAAGGTTAACAAAATGGCTCTTTATAACGAATTTCAGGAGGAGCATGTATGAACGATCGCCAGCTGCTGCCAATCTCCTCATTACTAATTACCCTATCAGAACTCTTTTCTCCGCTTTACATACCAGCTCACTTCCTCTCTCTGGCATCTTCGTTTTTTGACATCCCACCGCCTTCCCCTCACCGCCTACCAGAGCCGGGGCCAGGCCGGTGGGGAAAGGCCTAAACAAGCCCACCGTTTTTTTTCCCGCCACCGTTACCGTTCGGCTAACTATTCGGAGTCACCGGTTTAGCTCCAAGCTGTTTCATTGCCTACTCTTCCGCTACTTTCAATAACCTGCCACTTCCTCCCGGGGGGCACGCGGGGACCAGGCTGGACTCTGAGCATCACTCAACCCTCACCTCCTAGAGTTAAATCCCCTAGGGCTCTGGGTCCGCCGGGCTCCCTGCCTGTTCCCCGGACAGTCCACGAAACGAGCACTTTTACCGATTAATCGCAGAGGAAGTGGGAACTAGTGAAACAGCCATTACAAACGCTCCTCAGCTCCTTTGTTCACCGCGTTCGGCAAATTTAGTAACGTTAAAATTGGTCAGCATAGATATTCTAGATGAAACTCACAAAGCGGGTAACGTTAATAAATAATGTTTAACAAAAAGTTTAAACGTATTGTTGTACAGGGAATATGTGTTTGTGTTTGCTTTACCTTGATGGTTAGAGATGAGGAAGATGAGGTCAGCCTTCTCTCCAGTTTAAAAATAACGTTACAGTTACGTTACTCGTTCGTCTGTGTCTGGCTGTGAGAAACCACAAAAAATAGTAAAAAAAAAGACTTCTCGAAAAACAATATTAGAAAAAATTAATTAATTTAGCTCATTTTTCTTTTAAACATTTTGTGGTCAGCCATTTAGATGTAATAATCATAGACTGTATGGTAATAATAGATTAAATTAATTTATAGTAACTTATTTAGATAGAGTTATGCTTAACATAATTAGGTTTTGAATTAACATTACAAATATATATTGAGTTAAATTAACTAATTTCATTTAGCGACTTTCACTGTTAGGTTTTACAGTGTAGTTATGTATAAAATATTACACAGATCACAAAAGTATGAGCACTAATTAAAGAAAAGCTTCAGTTTAAGTACCCCATGATTTGTGATCTGTAAGAATGGCCTTCTTCGCAGCCCACCTGCAAGTCAGTGTTGTTAAATTAGCAATGCTCTCTATAGAACCATAAGCCCCTGTTATCTGTTACATGCCTGGCAGGCTGCAGGCTACTGCCCAAGCAAACCTCCAGTGACCGGCGTCTGCCGGCCAGTGCTGCCCTCTAAAATCACAACCGCCACGGATTTCTCTGGCTCTGCTTGGGCAGAAGGGCTCGGGGAAAGCTCGCTTCTGATTGGCTGGACATCGGTCGAGAGGCTTAAATTGGACAACAGAGGCCGGAGCTCTTCTGGAATGATAGTCGCTCTGAAAGCCACAGGGTGTGCTAAGGTTGTAAATACACAGAGCGAGTCACAGATGGGTAAATCACACACACACACACACACATGTTGGGTTTACATGTTTTATGGGGAGTGTAATGGTGTTTATACTGTACAGACTGTATGTGGTATTGCCCTACACTGACCCTACACCTAAACCTACCCCTTA